>BMAU01019990.1:0-104935 GCA_019973935.1 Trichonephila clavipes
TTAGAGTGCTATGAAACAAGCACCTAATAACTGCTTTATACTTAAATGTTTTAAGAATATTTCAAAAATTCACTTCAGTATACACAATTGCATTTAAGAAACATACACACAGTAAATGTACACAATTTTAAATATATAAATTTTAAACATGCATACAGTAAATTTACACAATTTTAAAAAGATAAGGGAACAACTTTAGTATCGCCCACCCATCCAACTTGGCGCAACTCTATTAGGGCGCCAAAGACGCTAATCCACGCCAAAGACCGTGTTTACAAATAGGGTTAACATCCAGTTTGCCGAGGAAACAACAACGTGTTCCAAAAATTTCGTTTTCACCCCAAACAGAATTTTACAGCATTCGTAAGGAGGGGACTTCTGATGATGTTCTTTTTCCGATTGCCAAGGAAACGTGTTTCAAAAATCTCGTTTTCACCGAAACAGAATTTTGCGGGATGCATGAGGAAGGGAGGGGGGAGTTCTGACGATGCTCTTTTCCAAATGCTAAAAAAAGCCGAAAGTTGTGAAACCATTAGCCTGTGCAATTATAATAACTGCACAGTTTCCAGAGTGAGGGACGAGGACCCTGTTTCACATGTCACTCCACATAATAATATAAGTGTTTACATAAAAACTATTTTAATGGTTAATTAAGTATACACTTATAGCACAGTACTTAAAATTTAAGAACATTTTTTTGATAGCTTAGCTACATTTTTATTTTTTTATGATTTTATATATATATATATATATATATATATATTGCTTTTTTTTATATGTACTTTTTTTAAAAAAAATTTGTCCTTCAAACACTTAATAACGCTAATACAAAAGAAGGAAAATGTCGGCAATCCCTAATCAAAGCAAACCCTCTAAAGTTTATATTTAAAATTTTCCCAATCTATTTCCCTTATGATTTCAACCAATGCATTGAATATATCAATGTTTTTAGCACGGCAACTCTTTTCAAACATATCCATTGCTAAGTAAAAAGAGGCAACATTTTACCTATTATATTGGAGAAATCGTGATTTTACGTGCCTCTACGTGCTTTCAATAGTATTTGTGTGAGTACCCGTACCTGGATCAACGAATGATTGAATGTTAAACGATTAAATCCTTCTGTGGTCAACACATCGTGATTATAACCTTTCCAACAGTCCGCGATAACTGTCGTGTGTCTGGCTCTATCCATTCCATAATGATTTCCATATTTCCATTAAAGTTTGAGTGCGATTGTGAACAGCCACCAAAAACAGCTTTCCCGAATCGCTTTCTTTTATTAGGCCACTCTCCATCAAAAAGTTCCTAAAAATCTCTTGTTCCTCAAACAATGCGAAAAAAAAGTATTCCTTTTCAATACCCGGCTTACCTAAACTTCCTTTTTTATTTGAAAAACACAATTTTAAATTGGCACCCAAAAGCAGCTAGAACTTAACAATGACGTTGCTCATTGTAGATGCTGCCATGCTCAATAAAAAGACGCGACAAAAGACAAAAACTATGTAACAAAAAACGCGTGCTAAATTTTCTTACCCAAAAGTGATACTTACTATACGAGGTCTGAGCGGGAAATGATGCCCCCCTATTCGCTTTCGGGGTAGAAAACTTAAGAAAATGCGCCAAGATAGCCAAATAAAGCGAGTTTCTTTTAAATGGGGGGTCGTTTATTACAACTTAGTACTTCCTTTTACGTCACAAGCCATGACATATCTGAGTGTTGGAAATGTGTGAATGTTACTACAATTCCTCCGCTTTGTTAAATAGTGTGAAAAACAGTTTTTTCTGATAACGAGAATGCATCAAAAATATGAATATTTAATATTAGTTTCGGCATAACTTTGCATTAGAAATTTTGAAACAGTCTTAGAAGAATGTTTTTAAAGTAGTAAAAGATATTGAAATATTAGAGATTTGTATGTACGCAATAAACGCGCTAAAAGAACAACTCTCGTACGCGTAATTCTTTTCTTTTTAAAAGAAAATTTCCAGTTTTATTTTTAAAGAAGTTGATTTTTTTATAATTAGAGGAATCCTCTTATTCAAACATAGAATAGAAAATTATAGAAATTTTTGAGAATAGTATTGAATAAATAAACTCATTTTTTAAAGTATTTATCTGTTATTCATTATTACACATACTGTATTTTCTTTACTATAAATCTATTTTTAATATGTATTATATTTATTATGTATATATCTTATTTTTTTTTAATTCTTATTTTTATAATTTTACTGTAAAACTATTTTTCATTTCTAATATAAAAACGTTTTTGACTATTTACTTTAATTATATATTAATTTTTAGTAAAAATAAGTATTCAATTTATTCAGATATACAAATAAAATTAGAATAAATAAAAAAAACATATTTTAACAGAAAATTTTATTGTATTAGAAAAAAAATAAACATTTTTCTTGATGATCCTTTTTTACTTTTGGAGCTTTTGTGATGAAAACATTTTTTTTACCTTTTTAATTAATTCCTTCAGTAATTTTACATGGATCAAATTAAGTATGTGTTCTCAATTTTTATAATCAGCTGTAGGCTTTTGGAAGAATTTTTTTATAAGATATTACATAAGAAAAAACACAATGTTTTAATCATTTGCTCTGAATTTTTGCTAAATAATTTTTTAACTTTAAAATATTTCAAATTTTATAAGGTTACATTTGATCACACAGTTTACTATTGCAATCGTTGTCAGTTACAATTAACATAAATCAATTAATATATTGGTGGATAATTTCATTGACATTTTGTACACTTGTTTCAAGTTTATAATATTTTAATCAATATTTAAGGATTAGAAATGTTATCTACGTATATTGTTTTGTGAGGAGGTCAAAGATGGTAACCCATTCTCCGTACTTTCACACCACAACACATCTACAATAGGGAGTTAACAGTAAAATTCAATTGGCTGAAATGTTATAAACCCTTGCATTCTATTTTTTTAAAATTTATTAAAAAATGAATATCAATGCAGTCAATTCGATAATTTTTTCCAATAGAATTTTATTATTAAAACCAATGTCACTGTCCTTTTTTAATTATTCTAATTGTTTATTCCAATTTTTAGTTAATGAATTTAATTATTTACGATTAGCTAAATGTATGACTCGTGTATTGTGAAAGCTGCTTAAAAATTAAAAATTGCAATAATTTTATACAATTAGATTAATATTGTCAAATTTTTTATCCAAAAATTATTGTGATTGGCAATGTGTCAAAATCTTTATCAGAGCTTGCTGAAAGCATCAACACTTGCTATCACTTTAGAACACTAATTATCACCAGGAAAACTAAAAACAGATGTTATATTGGATTCCATTGCTTCACTGCTTTTCAATAAAGATAACAACAAATGTTTTTTAATTAATTAAAATGGTCGTTTTAACTCTATGCTATCAAATTAACCCAGGGCAACCATTTTCTTTTCATTTTTCCTTGCCAAATTCATGGACACGAAAAAAACAACTCCAATCCAGAAAAAAAAAGGGGATTTTTTCTACGTTTCGGAGAAAGATATGTCCCAATTATGGGAGCTGAGTTCACGATTCCTTCAGGAATTTCCCTTGAATCGTTCAGTTTGCAAGTTATACAATGAATGACCTTCCTGACACATTGACCTCCCTCTCTCTACGGAGAAGACCATCCCCTCATTTCATGCGTTTCCTGTCTTACTTAGGAATTTCTTTTTTTTTATTTGAAGACCGGTAAAATAATTTTCGTGTACCACAAGTATCACACGAGGCATACAGAAGTAAGTAAAACAAACAAAATAAGATAAATAAAATAAAAAGTAAATAACAAAACAAAAGTTATGAAATAATTAAATAACATAAACAAATAAGTTACAAAGACAAAAAGTAAATTTTACACAAAATAAAAAAATTACATAACAAACCAACACAAGGGAGTTACAAAAACAGAGAAATGAAAAATTTTAGAAAATCCAATCAATAAAGATACAAAATAATGTGAACGAAGCTTAACCTGAAACAAAGTGAAAAAATAAGGATTTCAGGTATTTTCTTTCTTTCTTTGAACAAAAAAAGGATAAGATGTTCAGCACTGCTCATCCCCTACATTGCAGTCAAAGTTTGGACAGGTGAAATCTGTTGAGGAACACTTTAATGAGCAGTAAGGAATTGTGTGGTTTTATACAATTTGCAAACAAAGTGATCACAAGACAGTCTTTGTGAAAAGGTCAAAAAAATTTCTTTCACAGTGAGTTGATAGCGCGTGCAGAATGTTCCAAACATAGACAACATTTTCTTTATTCTGTTTCCTGTAAAACGATTTTGGAATATTAACTGATATTTCAATCCCCCGCTTGGCTGCCGACTTAGCCAGGAAATCAGTCCTTTCATTTTCAAAAATTTCCTGCATGGGCACGGAAAAAAAAAAAATACAAGAATGTTTCTTTAAATTTCCATAAGAATATTATTGCAAATTTTTGTAGAGAAGTGCCAATGTGGCTCTCGTAATTTTTAACTGCGGTCAAATGACGAAGATGCCAGCTGATTTTGTACCCTACTCTTCAAACTTCCACACCACGCCAACGTGAGTACTTCCATCTTCCACAGATTTAGTGTGTATCAGTCATTCTACACGATGGTTCTTCAGTGGTACTAGGGTTCCCAGTTCTGACAGAAACAACGGTGGCCACAAGCTCTTGATCATTATAACTTGAAATCGTTTTGTTTGCATTTTATAGAAATTTTCTCAGATGTTTTCTTTCTCATCTTTTTCCCAGAAATTTATTCTCCTCACTCACAGCCAAAACGTACTTAGATAATGTTTCCTCAATGTTATTTCTATTCATTTTCTCAAATATTATTTCCTTCTCTTATTTGAGGATAAAGGTAAAAAAGTTTGTACATGTTACATTTTTTATTTATTTTTTTTTCAGTAAAAAAATTGTGCTGAATAGGGAGACAAAGAATTTTTCTAAAAAAACTTTTCAGTAAAGAAGATAATTTAGATGAAGTTACACCATTCCTTTCTTTATTTTTATTAATTTTTCTTATCGTTTAAATTGTTAAAAAGGAATTTCGATGCAATTGCATACTAATACATATCACAGCAAATTGTTCTGATCAGATACCGCAATTATTAAAATTTATCTATCAATATACAAGGTGGCCGCGGTAGCCGAGTGGTATAGGTATCGGACCGTGGCTTCCCTTGTCACGAGTTCGAGCCCAGTGCCACTAAAGACCCACCATGTAGGGCAGCGATGCACGTTAAATCTGTCGAGAGCTGAAACGTCCTCCCGTTGGTGTGGTGTGGTAAAGGGTGTTTTTTTAGAGGTATAGAACTTTAAATTGCAATAAAACAACGATGTATTATTCGATTGACATGAATTTTTTTTTATTCGAAAGATAATCTTGTGGCATTACATTTTAAATATGATCAAGCAAGGCGTAGATTCGTCGAATGGGCCCAAAACGAGATTGCCGTTGTTCCCGATTTTCATAAGCCAATTTTGTTTAGCGATGAAGCGCACTTCTGGTTGAATGGCTACGTCAACAAACAAAACTGCCGCCTTTGGAGTGAAGCTAATCCACAAGCATATGTCCAAACACCGTTACATCCAGAAAAACTGATTGTTTGGTGCGCTTTATGGGCTGGTGGAATCATTGGTCCGTACTTCTTCAAAAATGATGAAGGCCACAACGTTACAGTCAATGGTGATCGGTATAGAGCCATGATTACTAACTTTTTCATTTCTGAATTGAACAATCAGGATGTCCAGGAGCTGTGGTTCCAACAAGACGGCGCAACATGTCACACAGCTCATGCCACAATCGATTTATTGAAAGACACGTTGGGTGACCGCCTAATTTCATGTTTTGGACCTGTGAATTGGCCTCCAAGATCTTGTGATTTAACACCGCTAGACTATTTTCTGTGGGGCAATGTAAAGTTATTGGTCTATGCGGATAAGCCACAAGCGCTTGACCATTTGGAAGACAACATTCGCCGTGTTATTGCCGATATACGGCCACAAATATTGGAAAAAGTCATCGAAAATTGGACGTCCAGATTGGACTACATCCGAGTCAGCCGTGGCAGTCCTATGCCAGAAATTATATTTAAAATGTAATGCCACAAGATTATCTTTCGAATAAAAAAATTCATGTCAATCGAATAATACATCGTTGTTTTATTGCAATTTAAAGTTCTATACATCTAAAAAAACACCCTTTAGTTAGGAGGGGAGGGGAGGTGCCAGCTCAGGTGTCGTCCACATCACTTGACCATGGTTCAAAATTACGTGGTCCGTCGCCAAAAGCCCTCGTGTAGCTAAACAGTGCGACGTTTATAATAAATCATCAAATCATCATTATCAATATACAAGGATAATTAAAATAGATCTAAAATAGAAAATCTCTATTTACCATTTAACTTTTATTTTCAGTAACAATTCGATTCTTAAATTAAACTCCCTATTATTTCTCAGAAAAGATATTTTAAACATAACACTTTTAATCCCAGCTCATTAAATTTAATTGTCTCCATATGTACGCTGCCACCCTCCACTTTCAAATCAAAAACACAAACTAAAAAGAGTTATCTAAAAGTTCTGGATATAAAAAGTTCTTCAGCCCAATTAAAATCTTCATTTGGCTTCCATTTTCTCTCTGCGTAAGATGTGTCGATTGCTCGCTGAATAAAACTGCTTTTTTCAAAAGCTTGATGTTGAAACATTACATATATAAAGGAGAAAAGTGATTCACTCATCACGATATCTCCTGAATTTTTAGACCTTGTAGGAGTGGAAAGGTCCATTAACACCTGCTAAAGGGGATGGGTAGTTCTCCTCCCCTTGGAATGTGGAATGTGAAGTTTCAACATTCGGTCTTTGGGTACGACGGAGTGAAGTCATGTCCGAGTGGTTGCTAACTGTATAATAACTGTTTTTCTTTAAATGTTTTTTCTTTAAAATAAACCTTAATATTTAAAATTTAGACGCCATGTTCTTAATTTGTTTCCGTGCCCATTGATTAGAATCAAACTTTAGTGGCGCAGCCGGCAGGATGATCAAGCCTTAGTGGCAAACCCCACAGGAAGAACGTTAGAGCCAGAAATTTCGAGTTTTCTGGATTCCCGCGTGGAAATGAATCAGGTAAGAGTTTTTGCTTGCAACTCCCTGTAATGTAAGACGAGAGAAAATTTTAAAATTATACTGTTTAACATCCATTTTATTAAGTGAGAATTTTGATTTTATTTTTGTATACGTCAGTGTACGTTTTTTTTTTTTTTTTTTGCTCTGCATATCCATGCAGTTGTAACTTGTTGAACGCCAGTTCAATTTTGAATTATTATATACATCAGTATATATTTTATTATTCTTGTTCCATATCAATGGAAAGTAAGTTTTAGAACATCTGTTCTAAAAATTAAGAAGCTTCAAAAATCATTAATTCTCTCAGTATATTATTTTATTGCATATCCATGCAGTTATAAAATTTTGAACGCCAGTTCAAATTTCAGTTATTATATATCAGTATGTTATTTTATTGCATATCCATGCAGTTATAAAATTTTGAACGCCAGTTCAAATTTCAGTTATTATATATCAGTATATTTTTTTTTATTATTTCTTGTTCCATATCAATGGAAAGTAAGTTTTAGAACATCAGTTCTATAAATTAAGGAAAGCTTCAAAAAATCATTAATTCTCTCAGTATATTATTTTATTGCATATCCATGCAGTTATTAAATTTTGAACGCCAGTTCAAATTAAAATTATTATACATCAGTGTATAATTTATTATTTTTGCTAGTAAGGGTTAGAACATCAGTTCTAAATTCAGTTATTCCTGCATTCAGAATATTTATGTTACACTCGGACAGATATAGTTCGAACATCAGTTCGCGATTTATATGTGTATTTAACATTTTTTTAATACATTTTATATAAGATTGTTGCTGATAAGTAACTACCCGAATTACTTATTGTATTTTATGAGAGTTTTGGAAAACTCATTAAGCTGTATATTCCAAGTTGTTTAATACGTATAATTGGTTAATTGTATTCGTATTTTGATGCAATAAGCAATGTAAATCGGTAAAATATACGAGTTATTTGAAACAGTTTGTGTAATCAAAAATTAATATAGAAAGATTGTATGTTTTTTTCATGATATTGTATTTATTTATTTTTGTAATGCACAATAATAAGTTCACGTCAGTGAATAGCAATTGAGTTTATTGAAAAATTAATGCTAAAGAATAATACTTATTTCATGTCAATGAAATTATTTTGTGCTTATGTACGCATAGTATTTTTCGATTAATGTGAAAAAAAAATGTCAGTTTAAATTGGAGATAAAACTACCGAAATATTTTGCAGGGTTCCATTATTCCAGCCAGGAATAGATTAAGTTGTGCTTATCGGTAATATTTTCAGTGATTATTGTGTATCAGTAATATTTTAAGTGATTATTTTATTAGTTATTTAAGTACACTTGGTATATTGCGAAATATATAATACATTATTCTGGAATTCCTCCTAATTCATTGAGCGTTGTGTTAGTGTAGTGGATGCTTATTGTAAACAAAGATATATTTGCGGTGTTTAATTTTTGGCAATCCCTTTCGGGTGTTATTTTTATTTGATTATTTGTTTAGTTGCGGTACATTGGAAAAAGAAAAAATTTCAAATGGCATTTTTGGAGAAAGCTAAAAAGCAGGATTTAGTTTTGTTGGCTGAGGAGTTAGGTCAGAAGGTATCAGATAAAATGACGATTATAGATTTAAAGAATATAATCGGTAGCAAAGATTACGAAGAGGAGTTCGTTAGAGCTGTTATCCGTTATTTCAGAGGAACGCGTTGAAAGGGAAACAGAGGAAAAAATCGCCAGGCAGCACGCAATCCAGCAGCTGCGCTGGGAATCAGAATTGAATGAACTGCGGTTAGAGATCGAAAGTATTCGGTCGAATGTTAAGCGGACGAGTTGTGCAGAAGATCGTAAGAAGACATCTTCAAATTACCGAATTAGTATCGGGAGGGCCGAGGAACATATGAGGGAAACATCTCCTGCTGTGTTGATGGCTGAAGCTACGATACCAGTAACTACTCCTATCAAGGAAGAAAATGGAATGGGGACGATTTAAGGGTTGTTTACGTCAAGGTCAAGGGTGAGCAAGAAATGGTGAATGCTGTCATGGACACAGGTGCCCAGATGCCCGTGGTAAGACCAGATGTTGTCGAAGGACAAAGCATTGATAATAGAGGGTCAATTCAAATAACGTCTGCATTTGGGGAGCATGAAATGGGTGAAGTAAAAGATTCCAACATGGAATTGAATGACCTTAGGCACGGTGTTGGACCTGTCTCTAAAAATTTGGTTAACGACATGTTAATCTGTTCCTCTGATTATGAAGTATTAATAGAAAACTCGCAAATGATTCGCAATCCTGCGAAACTTCGAGAACCTTCAAAGGAAGAAGGAATTATTAGTTCAACAGATTCAAAATCAGTTTGCAGCCAAGAAGTGATCACCAATCGACGTCCTGAGACTTACACACAGTCTTTATTGAATGTTCCAAACGGAGATTTGGTTGCAGTAAAAATTAATGCATCGAATGTCCAAACAAATGGACAAGGTATAAAAGAAAGCAAGTGAGAGGTTGCCTTTACTTGTGTATTTAAAAATAGAATCTTGTATAGTAATAGGCGGGGTCAGCCCCGTAAGGAATGTATTTCCGAATTTATTGACTCAATCCTGGTGCAATGTTGTCGTGATCTCATAACAGGTATTGTTAAATTGGAGTTGAAAGCAGGATTGGAAGTATTTAAGGTTCGCGTGGATATTTTATGGACAATAACATGCATTGGTTGCTTTTTGTCGCTTTTGGGATTGAAAAGGATTTTTCTTGCTTTCATTCTACTTAGAAATTGGAAGAAAAAGAAAAAGAGAATTTTTTTTAAATGGTTAAACCTAGTACAATATAGAAATTAACGTTTGGCTGGAGGTTTAAGCATGTAAAATTAATGAATTATCCGGGTTGCCTATTCCCGTTAGTTAAATAAGATTCGAGCCAATGATCGCTTAATGTTTTTCTGTACCATAATTTCTGAAAACTGCTAAAGATTAAAACTTTGGCTTCTATATATGCTTTGCTGATACATATTGTATAACTATTTTAGATTTTGTGCTATATTTTTAGTAACTTGTCTTTTATATTTTAATATTTTTTGAGTTTTATTTGTGGTTGTATCTTGTATGGATATTAATTTCCTAGCATATTAATGTGATTTGCAAAACTATTTTTGTGGGAGTTGTATTAGCAAAAGCTCTTTTTACGTGATACCTGGAACAAAAAATTTCTCTCGTTATCTCGTTTCTTGCCATGTATGTATGCATGTGTTTTTTGTTTTTTATAGTTTCTTTTCAGCTGCATCGTCCTGGAATGACGGATGAGCTTTTTAAGGGGGAGGTGTAGGAGTGGAAAGGTCCATTAACACCTGCTAAAGGGGATGGGTAGTTCCCCTTCCCCTTGGAATGTGAAATGTGAAGTTTCACCATTCGGTTTTTGGGTACGACGGAGTGAAGTCATGTCCGAGTGGTTGCTAACTGTATAATAACTGTTTTTCTTTAAATGTTTTTCTTTAAAATAAACCTTAATATTTAAAATTTAGACGCCATGTTCTTAATTTGCTTCCGTGCCCATTGATTAGAATCAAACTTTAGTGACCTAAAGACTTGACATTTTGCAGGCATGTTTATTTTGTTGAGTAGTGATCCACTAAAAATGGGTTTTGCGGAATTCCACTTTGGAGCAGAGCAGACTTCTCTATAAAGGGGCCCGGGAGGAAGAAACCACTTGGGGCCCTAGTTTTTTAAGTCAAAAAATATCAGTACGAACATATGAGCGAACTCGTGGTCGGAAGGTAGCGAGTTGGAGTCCTGTTGCCACTGAAGACCCGCCGTATAAATGGATTCGAGGTTCAGTGTCCACATTTTGGCGTGGTGTGGTAGGAAAGGGGTCGCTAGCTCAGGTGTCATCCTCGTCACTTGACCCAGGTTCAAAATTAGAGGTCCGTCCCAATGGCCCTAGCGTGGCACAGTACACGACGTTAATATAACTCTGTTTGCTAGTCCAGCTCCATTCACATAAGTTTCTTCTCAGTCAACTCTATAAATATAATTCATTTATATATTTAATATTTTCTCTTCAAAATTGACATATCCAATATTGACTGAAATTTGTCCCTTATGGGAAGTATCAAGAGTACATTACAATTGGAAACTGCATCTTTCATTTCATTTTCTAATGGAGAAATCATTTAGTCTCGTATCTGTGCGCTAAAGGGTGTGCAATTCCATTTTTGTATGCTGTTGATATTTATTAAGTCGTATTCACTTAAGAATTTCATTATATATATATATATAAACTTACAAAAATGTCCAATATGGATGTTCCTATTATTTCATGCGTGTTTTTTTTTTTTTGCAAGAGTATACAATGAATGTTTTTTATAATTAGTGTCACTTGAATGAGAATGAACATTGTTTTAAATTAAGTAATTCAACAGCTTCAAAAACAATTAAGAATTTTTTGTCTCCCGAAAAAAAGGGACATATCTTAAAAGTATTCTTTTATAAAAATGTTTCCATATTATATTCTACCTCTTTATATAATTCAGACTTTTTACAGAGACCGAATTACAATTTTTGAAACATTCACAATATTTTCAGGGTAACTATTGAAATAATATTCAATATTTTTTTATAAAAATATCTCAACTTTGATACATCAAAATATTAATAATTCCACATTTAAAATATAGATGAGAGTCAGGTGTTATATATACTGGTTACCAAATATAACTTTACTGGTTTTTGATTTTAAAAAAAATCCCAAAAATATCATCATGGATATATATTATAAACGATTGTAAGGAATTATTACTTGACGAAAAAATATTCTTGCTGTAATAAAAATAAAATTTATGTAAAAAAAATTATAAATGGATGATACTATGGAATAGTCGGGTAATAGGGAATAGGTAGTTTAAATCATTAGAAAACTAAGTGAAACTTTTAAAAACGTTGCTATTCTTAACTATAAAAGCCATATTTTTAAAAATACGTGAAAGTCATTTCTATTTTGAGTCAGGGTCACAACTAGGGGTGGCCAACCCGCGAGATTCATAATAACTTTCAACACTAATAAGAGATTTTTAAAGATGGAGAGCACAACAAGAGGGATTTTATTTTAGTATGGTTATTTTAAAATAAGCGATTTTGATCTCTACAACCAGTACACTTTTTCGATGAAATTGGTCTGCTGAAATAGGTGAAAACCTCTTAAAGTTTTAACTAGTTATTATTACTAATTATTTAAACTAAATTTAAAGTGAAGAACAGGTTTAAATTTAGGTAAAATCACTAAATGTGTTAAATATAACATTCAAATTAAAACCACGCTTCCAAATTTGGCACAAAATTTTGTTGCATATATAACACAGTTAAATTTGCAGTTACTATACGGGTATCTAATGCGTATTAATAAAAATAAATTGAGGCTTTGCAACTTTGCTCCGGATTTAAAAAGACAATGCTTACATTTCTATCTGTCAAATGGGCGTAGTTCTTATAAGCTGATTATTTTTTAAAAATCATTTTAAAGTACTTCTAATTCATATAATGGCTTGTATGTTATATCAATGGAAAGCTCCCGATTTGAGGATTATAGAAATATCAAAACCTCAAAATCGATTTTTAAAAAGTTATTACCCTACTCTTAAATAAGTTTAGGATGTACTTAGGTTCACTGCCAGTAAAATTAATAAAAAATCATACAGCATTGACGCGATTGACTAATGGTAAAAATGTATCTAGCAGAATGATAAGGTGGATTTTAAAATTAGCTGAATTTAATGTCCAATGGGAACACCGTTCTGGACCTCAAAATGCGGTCACAGAAACAAAGTTACCAAGGAACCTGGTTCCAGATCATCAAGAGGAGAAATGCAAGCCCAAGGGGGACCAGTCCGGTCCAGAGGAGAACGGTTCCAGAAGCCAAGCCCGTATAGCCAGAATCAAAGCTACAGGCAGAAGTTCAAACACCAGGGTCGCCAAAAGCCGAGGAACGGACGATCCAGCCGTCAAAGTCCAAGATGAGGTCGAAACTCCAGACAGCAAGAGCGCCAGGAGATGAACGGAAGGCCAGCAATTAGGAGGACTGCATCGCTTGAAGTCCTCGTTGGAGATGTCAATCACGGAAGAAATCATTAGCCAGGTTGTATTGTTTCATTTTTTTTTTTTTTTTACTGACAGGCAGTCAGGTGAATTGTTGCAAGAAGCAAGTCTAGTTTTGCTGAAGTTATTATTGTACAAATGTTTGACGCTACGTTGCGGTGCATTTTTCTGGCTGGTTGAAAAATGAGCTTTTATGTGTAAATTTATTCCAAAGTGTGGAAAGCAATTGTATGAGTACATTTGTTTACTACTGATTAAGACTTCGCTGGGATGCGATAATGCCTTGTATTGTTTGCTTAAAATGATTGTTGTAAATTGTTTGCAATTGTGTATTGTATGTTTATGTATTGATAGATATTAGTGTATATCTGGTTTTGGGAACGCGGCGCAGATAGGAAATTAATCATAACACTAACAGCGCTGCGCGATTGGAAGGGAGTTCTTTTTAGAAAAAATAGATGGTGTGTTATATATTTAAAAGTAACTGTTATTTTAAATATGTGTACAAAGTTGTGTTAAGTAATGTGTGGAAAATATTTTTGTACGTCCATTGATACAGTTTTCATCTCAGGGTGGTTGACCCTGTTATTTAGAAGAGTATAGCAGGACAGATTTTTTTTTTATTGTAGTCATTCTTAATGTTGTGAAGGAAACAAGCCTGTGACAGATGAAGATGTGTTATGTTAGAATACGTAAATATCGGGTTGTGTACAGCTAGGTTTTTTATCCTTCCGGTAAGGAAGGTTTTTTCTTCAGTCCTTGCCCAAATGGAGTACACCTTTATAAATTGTGTAAAGGGAGAAGATCAGGAATGATATAAAGTATGATAATTGTAGTTTCGGTGTATTTTTTTGGTATAGTTATTAATGCTAATTTCAAGTTAAAAAGTTTTGTGAAAATTAAGTGGAATTTTTTCAACGTAATTTCTATCGGGCCTTAACGCCCTCAAATAAATCACGTTTTCTTGGAGGGGCTTGTGACGGGGTTTAATCGGATTTTCTTACTAATCCTCTTGGGGAATTTTTGAAGCCAGAATGGCATTTCAATCCAATCCTCTCAAGAAACCGCGATATGCAGATTAGTTAATAGATATATATTGGAGCTTTAGCATTTGCGTATTAGGAGAATAGAAGTCGGATAGTAATAGAATGGAAGAATAATAGATGAATAGAATAGAAGAAAGCTGATCGCCGTGACATATTGGTAAGATATTAATTATAGAATGAACTTTAGTGTGTTAAGAAATCTAAGGCGGATAAGGGGATTCTTAGGATAGCTTTTCATAAAGATAGTGATAAGGATTCCAGGTGCTATTTTTTTAGAATTTATAATTACGTAGTATCAATCCTGATCATATCCCTCTAGTAAGACTTGTGTTGCGTTGATTAATATATATTTAGACAATAATAAATTAGATTTATTATGGAGAATTTGGGTGGTCAATCATTTAAAATCTAGGTCGCGTGGATGAGATGATACCCACAGGACGGTTGGTATCACACCGTTTCAACCGGCACTTCCCAATTGGAATGTCAGAAAACCTGGCTCTATGCGAGTATGTACGCTATGGAAAAAAGATTCTACAAATATGAAACGGAAGATCCTCTGCCAAATGCATCTGATCTGGCGAAATGCGCTAAGCATAAAAAACTGCAAAACAACCTCGTGGCACAGAAAGGACTCATGTTCATCGAACATTGCATTCGGATAGAGGACGATGATCACTGGAATAACCAGTCATGCGATGAGCTTCAACAAATATAAATTGAATTCCCATTTACAAATTTTTGGATTTACAAAATGTTTGTTACTACATACAAATTTCGAAATATTTTTTCTATTAGAAGTTCAGCATGTTTAGAACAAAATTCAAACTAAAAAACTTGTTTAAAATATTTTTAAAAAAATAACGTGATGTTCAATCAATGGCGCACACAGGGGGGTCGAAAGTTCACCATTCTTGTATCATGCTCCTTTTGATTTTGTCGATTTTCGGGAACAAGACACAGTAAAAAACTAGTTTTTGAATAAATAATTAGCATTAATTAATAAAATTAATCATTAATAGCAAGTAATTAATTAAATTTCACGTACTATATACTTAGAATTATAATCAATCGGGAAAAAAATCAAGGGCTTTGGGGGGGGTCCAATATATATTTGATTTTTCTCATCCATCCTCTATGAAAAGGGTCTTCAACCCATGTCCCAAGGGGCCATACATTTAAATTTGAGGCAATTTCAAGAAAAACTGCTTTGTCCGCTTTTTATCGTATAATTAACACTTCCTTTTCCCTTCTTATTCTTGATATTTAAAACATTTCATCGACATGTCTGACATAAAATTGTCTCCAAATGACGAATGTTTCATAACATCCACTACATTTTATACAATTTTAAAAATAAAAATTTCCCTATGCATCAAATCTTTACGATTTCCGGAAAAAGGAAGATGTCAATCTTCCGCCAAAGGTGATCTAGAGAATATCACTACTATATAAAGGAGAATAAATGAATAGAATTCTATTTCTTCTAATGTTGCAATCAATTATGAAATGAACGAGTAGTTGTAAGCATCCTATTTGGTTGGTAGCAAGCAGATTTTGTACCGTTCCTTTAAAGCTAGATTACTCGCACTTTGAAATTCAGAGGCGTTTACAATATTTGAATGAGTGTACAACAGTAAGCTGTAAAAAAAGTTGAAAAAGAAAAAGGCTTTAAGAAAAGTGGTCAGATCTTTATCTTTTGCCGTACATAACAGTAAGGCAGTTTGCCTTATTTGCAAGGAGAGAGTAAATGTGATGAAAGAATACAACATTAAGAAAATTATGATGAGAACAGTAGTCAATCTGTAATTATGACATTTTCCAAATTTTTTTACCAGAGCGAATGAAGAATCTGAAAATAGTGTTCATGTTAGCAGAAAAAATGCTAAGCGTACGAAAAGTTTGCTGATGGAAAGTTTGTAAAAGAATGTCTTCAGAGTGTTGGTTTCATTACAGGAGCAAGCCATGTTGAATAATACTTTAGTGTAAATGCAGCGAAACGTGCATATGATCTTGCAAGAGGTATATTCAATAAGTTTAAATTCAAAGGCAAAAACTGAATTTTTTTATTCTGTAACAATGAATGAATCAACGGATGCAATAGATACTCCACAAGTAGCCATTTTTATTCAAGGTGTTGATAGATACTTTATAATTGTAGAGGAATTAGAGTATCATTGCATTTAAAGGTAACACAAGGGCCAGATTCATATTTGAACTTGACACAAATTTTGGATAAATACAAGCTACATTTCTGCAATATATATGCTATAACAGCATATGGGGCTAAATCTATTACTGGAGAAAAATATTAGTAGCCACATTACTCCAATCTGACGTGAAGGCAAGAAAAAATATGATGTGAGACTTTTCACTGTATCATCCACTAAGAAAATTTGTATGAGAAGTCCTTCTCAAACTTTCAACGTGGGATGATTGTTGTTGTAAAAGTGGTTAATTTCATCCGGTCTAATAGACTTAATCGCAGGTAATTTCAACAGTTCTTGTGTGATTTAGAATTTGAAAATGGTAATGTTGTGTATTACAAGGAAGTACATTGGTTGAGCCGAGGAAAGATACTTCAGGGCCTGTTTGACTGAAGTACGAAATTCAACAAGTCATGAAATCTAGAGGGAAATATATTCACGAGTTCAATAATGAGAACCGATTGAGAAACTTGGCATTTTTTCTCAATATTACAAGTCACCAATTATTTCAGATACTGCTTTCTGACAAAAGGAGCTGCTTGTTCATAATCTCTATGACTCTTTGAAAGCTTTATAGAGGCAAAATTAATCCTATGGAAGAGCCAGTTGATAAATAAAAATTCCATTCACTTTCCAAATTGATGGGGTTTGGGAAAAACTTTACAACATTGAATTGAAAAGATTATGTAGAGGGTTTTTCAAATATGAAAGAGGAATGTAACAGCAGGTTCTTAGATTTTTGTGAAAATGATATTTTTTATGAGAATACAGTCCTCATCATTTCAGTAGATATTAGAAGTGTTCTGCATAAACTTCAATAAAAATTTATAGATTTTCAGTGTGACTTTGATGTTCAATGAAAGTTTCTTGAAAATCTTACACATTAATCAATTTTAATTCAAAGTATGTGATTGATGTCAAGTATCCAGGAATTAAACATGCACATTGTTCAAGCCTTCCATTTTTGGAAGTACCTACACATGTGAAGTTTATTAAAATGAACATAAAATAAAAATTGGCAGACAGAGGTTTGGAGGAAATTAATGAATTGCAACACCAAGTAAACAAAAACAATGTTAAACTTCACATTAAGATTAAAGTAACTACCATTTTTCTATAGTGATGCAAAGTGTTTTTTTAGCACTCTTTTAAATGTACTTTGTATCATTCTGTATCAGTGGCGCACACAAGGGAGGGGTCCTGGGGGTCCAGCCCCCCCAAAGCCCTCGATTTTTACCCCCGATTGATTATAATTCTATGTATATATTATGTAAAATTTAATTGTTATTGGTTAATTTTATTAATTAATGCTAATTATTTATTCAATAATTAGTTTTTTATTATGTTTTGTTCCCGAAAGTTGACAAAATCAAAAGGAGCATGTATAATCTCTTTTTTCCCCATAAGTAAAACAAATTGCAAAGTATTTTTATGTCACTTTAACTATTTTAGAAAAGCAATATACTTGTATATATGTATACATAAAGCTGTAGTATCATCCCTTCCCATAGATTCAATTGTAGTCTTGTAAAACACACACAGTCCTCCCTTTATATACATTTTCTGACTAAACTATTTTTTGACAAATGTGTGGTGTGCAGATCTTTGTGAATTTATTGATGTAGCCCTAGGGCATAAAAGGTTGAAGACCTCTAATCTATAATATTAATATTAAAGCAAATTATGGTATAGTTTTACATCATATTAAATGTAAACAGTCATTTGAAAAATAACTGTCAAGAAAAGAACACAATAAAAAAATAAGTTTATTATGATCAATTTCACTATAACAATTAGTTTCTAGAAATATACTTTTTGGTACTGAAAGAGCAACAAAAATTAAAAAAAAGCAGCAATTAAAACCATAAAGGTCAACAAAGAAAATATAACAGTAACATTTAATTTATATATAAATAGCAAATAAATTTATCAATGACAACAATTAACATTCAATGGCAGAAATAAAAGAATTACACACATACATGTTCTTTTACCAAATTCTTTTAAGATATAGTTAAATATACACCACAAGAGGATTCAGAAAACTTCATGATGTGCCTAAACAAATAGATCTGATTAATTAACATTAAAATTCTTGCAAATATTCTATTTATCGTATAAGCAATGGATGTCCAATTGGTTGAGGGAAAGATCATACACACACATCCTTCTACTTTCCTACATATAAATCCGCCTATAATATATATTAATACAGGTAAAAGAAATGAAAACAATAGCATTAAATCAGAATATCATTACAATAAACAAAAATATGTTTTATGATAAAACACTGAATTGTAAGAACATCTAATTTTGATGTTGTAAAATAAAATTTCAAAACATTTTAAGAAGCTATAATTGATGAAATAAATCACTTTAAGAGTGAAATTAATATTTATAATTCCTAAAAAACAAAACTTTGAAAAATTAGTAGCAATGCTTTGATTTTTGTTGTAAAGAGAAAACCTGCAATTATGACCTTCATTTGCGTACAAAGCTAAATATTAAGATTCAAGTTTAATTGATAACACAGCACAATCTTTTTTTAAAAAAATTGACACACAAGGCAAACATAATTTGCTTGGCAGATATTTGATTAAAAAAGTTATCAAAATCACCACAGCACCCAATAATAATTACCATAAAATCCAGTAACGTCCCTTTATTACAAAGAAATCTGAAATGTACATATGCAATTATCTTATGTTTTGAAGTTATTTATTCAAGGAATTGTCCCAGGCTTTTGAAAAAAAACTACATTACACTACACACTTCTAAGACTACATTTCTATCTTTAAATAAGGTAAATCATTTCTTTTAAATAAACAGTATTTCAAAATATGTAGAAGTCTAACTTTTTTTTTATGCTCAGCTTTTTTAATTTTTAAGGCTATCATTTTTACACCTAGCATATAACGAGCACCCGTAAATTTCGTTCTTACTTTGTGTTTAAAAGATGCACTATACCCCAGATTTTACGGCACCATTTATTTATACCCTTATAAATAACAGTTTAAAAAAAATATTGACAAATATGGATAAAATATTTACAAATATACTACAAAATTAAAAATCATTACCTTTAAAGTTCTACAATTCTATCCAAGTGTTAAGAGATTTTTTAAAGAAAACTTGTAAATGTTAGCATCTACACACATATTAAAATTGCTTAAAAAACGGATTGAATACATAAATTTAAAACACATACGGAAAATAAAATTTTGCATCAAAATAGAAAAACATTAAAATTCAATTTAAAATTTCAGCAACTTATATTTTATATTAAAAAAAATAATGTTCTACAAACTCTGACATTTATAGAATTTTGAATTTCCCAATAAAACGTTTTTCACATAATATAAATAAATATACAAAAAAAATAACCAACAATTATTTCAAAACAAAAAAAATATATAATGAAAAAAATACCAATATGAAAACTTATTAGAATTTTAATTACCAACAAGGATATACAAGTATTGCATTTATAAATATTTAAAGAAACATTTTAAAAAATAGATTCAATTTTAAGGGATTTAAAATAATATACATTCCAGTGCCCAATCCATAAAAATGCATAATCAATTATTTAGGCTTCTCAAATTTTGGAATGATACATCAATAACATTACAACAAAATGCTTCAGCAACAAATGACAAAAAAGTTAAAATTGAAGTGAATCTCTTCGGCACCTTTAGAATTGACGTAGAACTTGATAGCAATTTTTTTAATGTGAAAAATATTAACTCCCTATTTGACTTTTTTGAAGTATAGTTTGGCATTCCCACATGAGCTTTTTAAAAAGTGCCACTTATGTGTCAAATATTAACTAGCTTTCATATTTATTACCCATACTCATTTTTATTAATCAAACATCCATATCATTGTTTATGAACAGATTTACCTACCTAATTCCGATTCTTTAATAAAACTACATTCTAAGAACCTACAAATCATAATACTAATAAATTAGTTTTATTTTCCATTTAACAGACAAATACTGAATATTCCATTGAAAAAGGATAAAAAAAAATATATCATTTCTGTACAGTAACAGTTGAGTACTTTTGAAAAAAAAAATTTAAAATATACTCTTTCCAAATCCTATAATTCTTTTGTAGAATTAATTCATTAAGATTTCTATAAAAAGAATAAAGAGTAAAACATTGTATTTAAGCAATAAATACAACTTTTTTCTCTTCTTTTTTGCTCCACTCCTCCTAATACACTTCAGACCCTCACACCACATTTATCTACAAATAAACAAGTGTTTGATTTCTGAATTATTGACAAACTGCATATTAAATTTGAACACATTCACTACTGTAATATATTGAAATCAAAATTATATAAATTTACATATCTAAAAACATAATGTAATTTATAAACTTATTTAGCCTAAAAACAAACTACAATTATAATTTATACCATCAAGATTTACCAAGCTTAAAACCTTGTTAACACTTCTGTTTAAATGTAAGCAAAGCAATCAATATTGCAAAAAAAAATTTTTTTTTTCAATGTAATTTACAAGGAGTAATAAAAAAGTTCAGTGAAAGAATTAACACAGATGAAGTATAATACAAAAATGTTGAATATTTTCAACTGTAATGATCATTTTTGAGCAATAAAAAACACCTCGGTGTGCTTATTAGTATCTGTATCATTTTTTGCTTAGTTAAAAATGCTGGGAGTTTTAAAACATTTATAACTTTGATTCATAAAAATTCAGAAACCTTGTGCCACTGTAATTTTAAATTTATTTATAAATGTTGCACAAAATTATAATTACCAGTATATATTTTAAAAAAAAAAAACGAAGTATACACCAAGAATGTACAAAAAAAATCATTAACACTGTCAAATGTTTGAATAGTAAACTTTCATTCAAAAAAAAAAAATCATTCAAGACTTTTTAACCACACCTTGCACTTCAAACTCAATAAAAATATTAATACATAATGTTAAAATACTTCATATACATCGTTTTTAAAAGTATTTTCAATAATGCAACAAATCAATGAAGACAACTACTAACAAGTTAAATATGACTATCAGCTGTACCTGTAAAAACAAAGAATTGTGCCCTTCATATTATTAAAACATTTCATTTTTTTCACAATAGCTGCAAAATACAGTATAAACCACATTAAAAATGACATCACAATTACTATAAATAATGGAATTTGCTTCCACCCCCATTTTCCTGGTATATTTGAAAATGTTTCCTTCACCAATATCTTAAAAATAAGATGTACATTTCAGCCTTTTTATCTTAAGTATTATGTCTTTAGAAAAATTAAAGCAATTTTCAAAAAATTTTTACATTTGGAATTTCTAAAGTAAATCCTAATCCATTTTAAGAGAATGAAAATAAAATTTAAAATATTTCATAGTGTACAAAATTAAGTGATGGAAAGATTTGATAGAAAAATTCAACTCTTAAAATTATATCTCTATGCCAAGTCTTTCACAAAAAGCATACATTTGAACATTACCTTGTTAAGAAAAATTACAGTTGCAATTACAATACTACCCATTACATAAAACTAAAATATCAACTTTTAGTAAATATATTTGAAAAATGCAAAATTTATATTAGTCAGAAAGTAAAAGAGTTTGAGTAGTTATGTATATATACATATGAATAAAAAATATTATATAAAATCTTTTACAGTAATTTTACAAAGTAGCTATATATTTAATAATTTTACTAGTAACAAAAATAACAGTTTAAAGTTTGCATTACTAGTTGACAAGCTAAATTTCTTGTTGCCTTTTTAAAGCTTAACACACTATTCATCTCATTCCATTAGGAAAAATTAATTTGCAATTTATTTCTCATATTCACCAAACTTCTACGAGTAGAAAATATTTTCCTAAATAAAACTTTCAGAAATTTCTAATTATCAAGGCATCTTCTATTTACAACCAATAAAAATATTTTCAACTGAATTTCCAATTGAAATGGAATAAAAAAAATATCTTGTTTAAAAAAGAACTTAATTTTTAACCTTCAAAGAGGTAACAATACTTTAGTTTGAATTTTATTTGTTGTTATAGACAATTATTTAATAATTTTTTTAACTATTTTATTTTCCAACAATTTCAGAAAAGTTTAAAATATCATTATACCTTGCATGCTTTTAATTTAAGAAATTTATTCTGAGAATGCCATACTTTAGAACTGTGTTACAATCTTTCAGAACTTATATTAAAAGAGAAGAATTTTAAAATATTAATGTTTTCTTTTTTAAAAAATACCTCATCAAATTACTTCTTAATATAGCTAATGAATTCATAAGTTTATGAAACAATATTTAATTATAACAACATTAATCATAATTCATAACTTAAATGTGACTAGAAATAAACATCCTTTTTATTAACAGGTCGTGATTGTGATTTTTTTGTTTCTTCACCCAAGAACATTTTTAGGAGTCATTTTGACCCAAAAGCAATTTTGTTTCCGATTTTCTCAAAAAGTTACTAACGGAATTGAAAAAAATTTCATGTGACTTTTCCTATTTTTATACTAATAATAATCTGTAAAAATATGATACATTAAATACTTATCATTTTTTTGTTTTTAATACTTATACCTACAACCGCGGAATGGGTCATTTTGACTCCATCATAATCACAAGTACTAAATTCGCAATTCAATGTTTCCCGAAATGGGAAAAGCTTTTTCAGTCTTCTTTCCATTTCACAGATGTAAGCAGAACAATACTTCAAGGTCAGTAGATTGTTACCAATAACAGAAGAGAAGCTGAGAATTCTGTTGTAGAAGTAGCCAGTGTTGCTTACGAGCAAGATGCTTTTGTATCAATTTTGCATGCTCAAGATACATGCCGTGTAAATAATCTAGAACTTTATAGTCTGTTGTTTGGGGTCCGCTTTTTCTACGGGATACTATTGCGAGAGAGATTCAAAGAACTTAAGAAATTTCAGCAATTCAACAAAAAACTACACAACCTGAACGCCTCCAAACAGATAAATTCTGTTTCATTTCTGAAGTATTGAAAATTCGATAACTTACTATAAACCAGGACTATATATAACTATTGATGAACAGCTGTTTCCAACTAAAGCCAGATGTCGTTTCATACAATATATGCCAAGTAAACCAGATAGATTTAATATCAAGTTCTGGTTTGCTGCTGATATTGATAATAAATACGTGCTCAATGATTTTCCATATTTGGGTAAAGATGAGGAACATCCTGAAAACCTATCTCTCTCCCAATATATTATTTTCAGTTTGAAAGAATCTTTCAAAACTAAAGGAAGAAATATCACTACAGATAATTTTTTCACTACACTAATTCTATCCCAAATGTTAAAAACGAAGAACACTAGTTTAACTGTGTAAGATTCGCCTGGCGTTAAAAAACTATATAGGTGGCGCTCCCATCGGAATCGACAGAAGAGAACAGTACAACATGGAGACGAAAGGTGAATGGCGGTTACTCTCGCGAGTGTTGAAACAAAATGGTCTTAACTAAATTTAATGTATCATAATTAGTTTTTTTTTTATGTTGTGCTTGTTTTGTTTGTGGCTGTATATGGAACAATAAATCTTTAGCCACTAAAGATAGACTGACTTTATTTGTGCCTGGTAAATAATGGAATTTCAGTTTAAAACAAAGAACCTACAACTACAAAGGAAATATTAACTGGAACGATAAAACGAAATCGGAAAGTACCTGAATTTGTGAAAAAAGTAAAGATGCCGTTATACGATATTGTTACTGGAACATAACGTCATAACTTTGACAGTTTATGAGGGAAAAAACAGCAAAAATGTATTAGTATTGAGCTCACATTATCCCACAGTTGATATCGACAAACACCCAAAAAAGCTTCCAGAAACAATATTTTATAACTCAACAAAATTTGGTGCCAACATTGTCAACCAAATGGCTCGGAAATATTCTGTGAAGGCAGGATCAAGGAGGTGACCAGTTCATGTATTCTACAATATTCTCGATCTTGCAGGGATTAATTCATGGATTTTATACAAAAAAGTTACTGGAAAAAAAACTTACCAGGCGAGAATATCTTTGACAACTCATTGAAGAGTTACATAGTGCGTATATTCACAAAAGTACAAGTCAGAAACACAGACAAAAGCGGATAACTACTAAAGAATCTGCGCAGATGAGAAAAAAGGTTCATTGTCAAGCTTTCAAGTGTAGAAACAAAACTGTAGATACTTGTTCTGACTGTAGAATACAGATGTGGAAAAGGGTACAAAATATATAAAAAGAAATCACCCAAAATGTGCATGGACTGTGTAGGAAATCTTGACTGGTCTGAAACTAAATATTTCTATTAAAGTTGTCTGTATATTTTACTAGCTGTATTCAATATTCCATATTGTAATATATCTTATTTTTTATCACTTATAACAATAAATGTTAAAAATTAACAAGTGTCATTTCCAAATAATTACAGTGTACTTTTAGCATAACATAGGTTCTTATTAATTGGGGTCAATTTGACCTAGCCTGCGGTTTTAGGTATACCAAAACTGCGGCAGTTCTAGTGTTAAATAGATTTTTTTTAAGATGTCTGAAAAGTCACATTGAAGGAATCTTTTTCATTAAACAATGGTGGCAAAAAATGCATAACCCGCTTTACAGCCATAAAACATGTTTCATAAAGAACAAGAATTTTATTTACTTGCAAGAAATCATTGCAAATTAAAAGAAAAAACAGAATTTCCTTTATGTCAAGACATTTGGCTTTACTTCCAGTACTATTTTTTAAAATTACACAGAAAATTCACAATCCCATCCATTATGAATTATTTTGATGTGAAAAACACTATTAAAAATGACAAATATGCTTAACTTGCTTATTTAAGGCTCATATTACCTTCCACCAAATCTGATAAGCAATTATATATATGCATTATATGCACACATATACACAAACATTTTTAATGAATTAAATACAAACATACATTTTAGATTTAAATCTATTAACTTTTCATTTATATCTAATGAACTTTGCTTTTTTAAAATTCTAACCTAACAAACTTATATTGATTTGAAAAGCAAAAAAAAAGAAAAAGCACAAATTCTTAACCTTTACCACAAGATTATTTTGTTTGAAAAATATACTTAACTCAATTCTCTCGTTGAAAAAGTAAGTCAATTTAAGAACTGCATTTCCTTATGTTCATATCCAAACAATTTACTTAAATCTGCCAAATAATCTTTAATTTAGAAAACTGAATAAGCCAGTTAAAAAACATAATTCATTAATTAGAATTTGATTCATCATTACCCTGACATACTAGGATTCATTTATTCTCTCTAACTGAAAAACGTGGGTACATTTTTTTTCCCTCCTTATTACATCATATATATGAATGAAAATTATGTCAAATAGAGTATCTTAGAAATAGTGCATATATATGAAATTGTATTGTTATAAATAATACAATAAAAAAAATTACCTCCCTCCCCCCCAAAAAAAACAATTCATTACAATCAACATAAAATATTTAGAAAATCAGATCAAAACTTAAAAATAGCCACTTTTAAACTAGTTTAAAATATAATGCATTACAAATTAATCAATGATATTTATAATACTAGAGAAATATAAGAAATTAAAAATTACATTAAATTAAAAGTTCAACTATTAATAAGCATAAAACAACCAAAAGAAATGTAATATATTTCAACTATTTATACACATTTTTACTAAATTCCACTTTTAAAATGTTACACTGACACTTTTTAAATTTGATTTTAAATCAAAGAAAAATATAACAATCCTTAAACTGCTTCTAAATTTGTACAACTAAAAGTCAAAAAAATTAGTATGACATTTCTTAAATTTGATTTAAGTTAATTTACATCACACTTTCAAGCAACACAAGGGATATTGGCAATAAACCTCATAATTTTGAACCACAGTCGAGTGAAGAGGATGACACCTGAGTTCGCACCCCCCCTTTTCAAATTTCCACCCCATGCCAAGCTTCCTATACAAGAAATTTTGAATACTGCTTTGGAAAACGTATTTAACAAGAAAGCTCTAAGTTAACTACTCCAACAGACATTTTTACATACATACTCATATTACAAAACAAAATAAAGGAATTTTTATTATGTAAATTTATATGCAGACAGTAAAAATTCCACCATTTCATGCTATAAAAATGGATAATTTTACACAATGAAATGTTTATTTCTTGTAATAAACATTTTTACAATTACATATCAAGCTCTCTTTTGCAAATCCTTTACATAATATATTCAACATGCAGCATTTAATAAAAGACTGAATCATATACATAACTGTATCATAGTATATCACAAATTTTTGTTTCCAAATGCTTTTACCCATCTTTAAAAGACTGCATAAAAACAGATTTCTTTACTTGAAATGCTGAAATGATAGGCGATGTTTAAAAATGTCTCTGAAGAGTGTTTTGCACACTGAATTTAAGACAAAATACTTCACATAATAGCAATATGAGAAAGATACAATTAATTTTTAAAGCATCTAAATCACATTAATCTGGCACTTGACTTATGCTTTTAAATCTTGTCCGCTCACTCAGCAGCTGTCTAAAATTATACATAAATGCACAAACATTATTAAAACATTCTGATGGTATCAATTTTATTATGAAGGATGTAAACATTACATTCTCATAGTATGAAAAATGAAATTTTTGAATACTACTTTTCTTACCTTAATACACTTTGGTGATGCTTGCAAGTTGATTTCATAGCAGCAGCTATTAACAGTAAATTAAACATATCTCTCTAAAAAAAATTTCAAACATTTAAAATTTCTTAATATTTTTGAGTCACTATTATTAATGCATAATTTCTATAGACTGACTGAAAACCTTATAAAATAAAAGCTTCACAACTCAAGACTTCCTTAATTTGTAAATAATTTTATTTTAACCGTTTGAGTGCGGCGAAGTGCTATCGCGCTTTGCTTGTTATGTTCCAAAAATGGAGAAATAACAAGCAAAACATGTATCCTGTTTAATACCGAAAATTACTAAGCATTTCCTTCCTCACTTTTAGCATATATATAAGAAAACTCTTCAGCACTCAAACTGTTAAATTACTACTGTGGCTACCCTCCCCCCTTCTGAACAAACTTCCTGTTAAGAATCCAATTATTTAACCTATGGGCCACACAGTCACTTTGTATCTCATGAAAGTGCCACAATAAAACAATCGCACATAGATTGTGGGAGAAGTCAACCTTTGACATTATATAGATCAGGAGTGTGAGAAACCAGACAAGGTTGGACATGCAAAATCTCAAAACCCCAACAACAAATTCCATCTCGTGAAAGATGACGAGGAAACAACAGCTGAATAGCGATTTCAACCATGTATAATAAGAAATATTCTGCCACTAAAATAGAATCGCTAACGCTCATCTAGTGAAGGCATCTGTGACTCTCAATAAAAGACTATACAATGTGCTCAATCAAACATTTAAACTCATCTCAATATATACCAAAAGTTTGAATATCATTAAAGTGTAACAAGCACTTGTTACACTAACTAATCAACATTAATTCTTATGTTTACATAATAACTTAATGTGTAAAAATTCAGCCTTAGAGCCACTCAATAACATAGCTAGACAAACTGCATAACAATGACCAACCATTAAACTATCCCCAACCCAAACCCAATTTTTTCAAAGACCTTCAATTTCACTACTTATGCATTACATTGTTTTTTTAGAAATAAAACATAGAACTTGTTAGGAATACTTCGAAGATAATCAGTTAATTTTATTACATTCAATGTGGATAATTTATTTCTATCCGATCTCTAACATTCAGAAAAAAACATTTGCCAAAAAAAAGAAAAATGAAAGTCAAAACTAAAAAGCTAATATATATATAAATAAAAACATTTAAAATACAAAGTCAATGAGGTTGTAAAATCCAACCATGAGTCAGATGTTTTCTTGCTCTGCAATGTTTAAACTGATATTAGATTATCTTTATCCCTTCTCCAATATGTTTTTAAAATATAAACATGCATGTAGCGTAGTATTATTTTCTAAATATTTACATAATCATCCATTTAGTGCATTGAGTATGCTACTTTTCTTTGCACTGTTGATGATATCGTCTTCTCCAATCGATTTGTAAATCACATTGACACTGATTGGTTTACTAGTGTCGATAAGCTCCGATTAGAAGGCGCTGCTTTGTAACGCAAAACTTTTTTTTTTATGTATAAGAACTCAGTGGCAGGCGAGCTAACGTTTTGTACAATTGAAATCTGTAATTGAAGGGTTGATTGTCTAATAATACAACACAAGTTTAAATCCTTTGTTTTTTCATGTTTCTAAATGTTCAAGTCGTCTTGTAATAAATATTTTCCAAAAGACAAAAAGTTGTTTTATCTGAATTGATGAGCCACTGGGTGCATCAATGAGGTTACCTCCTCATACTATGCGTGATATGTCATGTATGTATTCAAGTGAACACATTTTGTGGGTACATTATGATATTTGGCAGAAAAATATTACTTAGCATGAAGTGCCATCAAAGCTGAAACTTCTATTTCTTACACAATTTTAAAAGACAACAGATGTGTATTATTATTTCTTTAAACTGTTATAGAGCAGACTCTAAAAGGCAAAACAAACTGGGTGTACTATTTCTCAGATTCAGGATTTTAAATGACCTTTAGGTCTAAAAATATTTCAATATTACCCAATCTTTACACTAATGTATTACCTAGGACATTTAATAACAGAATTATAATTAGAAGGCATTCTGGGTAATTATACCAGCTATATTATTGGTATATGACTATGATGCAAAATAGATAGAGATGTTATAAAATTTTTAAATACTTTAATTGCTTAAGTATGGTGTCCTACCCATTGTTCAAATTAATTTATCAAATAGAATTATAACATTACATGCATTTACTTGCTGAAAAAAGTGTACAGGTAAAGTAACTCCATGATTTTTATTAATCAATTTTAAACCAAATTCACTAATAACTGCACATACATGAGCAATCAAAGATGAATTTAAAATTAACACATTTAACTATCTAGAATTGTACAAATATACTGTTAACTTAATAAATATTTTAATGCATGCAGTACCTGAGCATTGCTGCCTCCAATTTGAACAATGTTGTATCGCAAAGGGTATAAAATATCGCAACAATCTTCAACTCTGCCTTCATCATATGCAACTATAGCTTCACACAAAGAATATCCAATATCTTTTGTTATTGTGTGATTGGTCCCAGACCCATTTCTAGAAATAAGATGCATAACAATTAAAAATTTCAGTACTCTTTTTCAAAATAGTGTATTTTTAAAAAAATGTCTATGCTAAAACAAGTGAATAAAATGAACTCAGAACCTCATGTGCAGTGTTTAATCCTCAAAAATTGTTTTATAGTTAAGAAACATTTCATTGTTTTTTCTGTTGATATTTTTCAGGAAAATGTCTAAACACAGAAACAAATGCATGTAATATTTAGCAAGTATTATCTGCTATATTTAGGGGCAGGTGAACTTAGTATTTATACTTAAAATATTTTTTAAAACTATACATTTGAACATTTTCCTTCGACAGAAAAAAGTTTACTTACCCAAAGCAAAGGGTTATGCTCTTGTATTTTAGTTTACAATACTAACTCAAACTATGTACTTAAATTTTAAATTAAAAATTGTAGCATGTTATTTACATCTTCAAAATTGCATTAACAAAGAAAACTAATAAGAAAAATGTTACCATTTTTACTATAAAAAAATTAAAGTTGCAGAATCAATATTTACAAAGTTACTAGATAATTTGTGCAACTTAAATGCTTCAGAAAATAAAACACAGAATTAAAAAAAAAACATCCATAAAAGAATATTTCAATGAAATTACAAATTTTTCCATTAAACTGTAAAAGAAAAAGATAAATAACATCAGTTAATACAAATTAATCCTGATATTTAAATTTTTAATAAACAATTTATACTGAATCAACTTTAGAAAACTCAATCAAAATAATCATTAAAAAAATATTTTAAAAAGTTATAAAAATTTCAAACTCAATCCCATGTAACAAAATTTTATATGATTCACTAACCTCATAAATTCTTGTAGAGAGGACATTAAATAATTTGTAGCATCTTTGTTTTTTGAACCAACACTGGATAGCAACAAGTGAATGTCATTAAATGCCAAAATATGATCATCAAAATGTGGACGACATAAATCAAATACTTCTTTCCACCTCTCTCCAACGTTAACACCTGGGAGGTTTTAAAAATACACAAAAAAATATCAATAAGGATAGATTTGAATTGCTTATATTAAAGAATCACTAAATTATTTGTATACTTTAAATATGAGAAAATAAGCACACTAAGTCACAAGAGAAAAATATGCTAAGCTAATACCTGCTAACTCTAAACGATACAACAATGAAGTTGAATCCACAATGTCAAGCATAGCACCCGATTTCATTCTTTCACTAACTTGTGAATCAAAAATATCAAGTGCTGCTTCACTTTCTCCCTACAGAAATATCAATTATACAAGAAGTCAATTATATAAGAAAAATTATAAGGTGGAATAATGAAATGAAAGGAGGAAAATTGTTAGATGTTAAGAAAAATATAATTACAATGATTAACTTTTTCTAGTAGTAAATATTAAAAATTTATTCAACATTAAAATTTTAATAATTGTGTGATTGATATTCTTAATTAATGGACTATTTTTCCATAAGGCAATCAAATCATTCAGCAATGAATCCTCAATAAAAATTTAAAAAAAATAGATATTATGAAGCATTCAGTGAATACAAACACAGATTTTATACTATCTACCACGTAATTGAACACCTAGGATAGAAAAGGAAAATGGTGTTTACTTATCACTTCTGTGGAATTTTCAAAAGCAGCAGTTACAGCAATGACACTTTGGAGTATACTTTCTATCAATCCCTACAATATGACAATTAGTATTTTTTCCACTTGTCAGCATGAAATGCCAGTTCAACCACCAATATTGGACAGTGGAGTGGGGAGTGGCACCCCTTCAATTAAAGTTCCATCTCACAAGTGCTAATAGGATAAGATCAGGACCCAGGAAAAGCCAGTTCAACCACTAAATCCAACTGTCATAATATGAAGTCTTGGTGGATCTCATACAGAATTACAGTAGGTGGTTGTCCTGGAGGCAACTATCCACAATGTCGTCTGCACATGGACACCCAGAACAGTGCAGCTGGTTGATTGATTGAATATTAACGTCGCACTGTTCAGCTACACTAGGGCTTCTGTGGCGACTGACCACGTAATTTTGAACCATGGTCAAGTTACGTGGACGACAACTGAGCTGGCACCCCCTCTCCTACCACACCACACCAATGGGAAGACGTTTCAGCTCTCCATAGATTTAATGTGCATCGCTGCCCTACACGGCGGGTCTTTAGTGGCATTGGACTCGAATTCGTGACAAGGCAAGCCACAATCCGATGCCTATACCACTCGGCTACCGTGGCCACACATTGCAGCTGGTATTGGTATTAAGCTTACCAGTTATTGCAAACATGGGTCCATGCCATACCAAGAGAAACATCCCCACTGAACTACAATGCTCGCATAACACATTCCACTTGGAAGCATTCTCTATGCAAATAACACACGTCTCATCATCCAACTGGAAGAGGCTTGATTTCATTGATCAAAATACCCATTTCTATAGTTCTACATTCCACTGTCATCAGACTGCATCATACGTCAGCCAATCCATGTTACTGGACTTCCTAATTGAAGGCTTATGCAAATATCCAAGCACACAGATGCATTTTCATTAGATATTATTCATCAAAAACCTAGCTCAGGATGCCTGTTGTCTCTCCATGGATGTGGGCCATTGTTAGGGTAGGCGAATCTGTTTTGGGTCACATTCGAAAAGTCATTGCTAACCTTCCACTTGTGAACCATGTAGGCCACTCTGAAGATTTATAATACTTCGGCTTACTTGCTTTGACTATTTTCTGTGTTTTCCATCCAGTTTTTTTCGAAATCTGAGAGCTGAGAGTTTTTCGAAAACAAATGGTGTGTCATTGTGAATGCAAATTATTGAAACATTGTTTTCTACACAGTATATAATGGCAATAAGCATGCCATATCACTGGCTAGTAGATACTTATTTTCACTGATGTCCAATTTACTGATTGGTAAATAGTGTAAAGCCCTTAAAACAAAATATTCATAATTTGGTCAAAGTGTACAATTATTACAGATTGTTTATTAATAAATTTGCCTTGAAATTTTACAAAATCAAAACTCAATATTTTACACATATGCACATAAAAAAAAATTCTGGATTTTAAAGGTAACATGGTGTAAAAGTTTAAAAGGGTAAGAATTTCAATAAACGCACTACGCACTAACAATTATAAAAAAAATTAACATTATATTTTTAAAAAATTCACAAATACAAATTTAGGGAAAGCGTAGATTTTACACAAGGAAATTTCATTTTGCAAAGAAATTATGTTTATTACAAATAAAAATGTTAATGTACAATTTTAAAATTTTATTACATTTAGATTAAAATTCAATATATTCAAAATTCAATAAATTTGAAATTCATCAAAATAAACATTGTATGCAATTAGACATAAAAAATTTGATAAAAAGAAACTTGAAAAGTCAACAAATTATACAAATGATTAAAATTTGCTTTACTACCAAGGTAAATTACAAATGAGTATGTTTTTCTATAATTTTGACAGCAATTTTTCTTTACATTTTTAACTCTAATCATATAAATAAAGATATGCAGACAATCAAATTTTCTATGGAAAAATAAAATTTTAGTAACACAAGAACCTTTAAGACTAAAAATTAACCTCTGGAAAATGATAAATATAGCTAGTACACGTAATTCTGCATTAGAAAGCAAACTGAATTATAATAAGATAATTTATAGCTGGGGTCAAGAGAAAAATCTGATTCCAAATATCAAACAAAATAAATTTATATGCAAGACTACATGACATGAAACAAAAAGATAATTATTTTGTCTACAATTCCTGAGAAAATGTCACTAAAATGCACATAAAGATATTGTTACACAGATAGGGGTTCGAGAACTTTATGCTATCAATCTCAAAGAGCAAGACAATTCTTCAGGAGTGATGAAAATTTATTGTCGAAAAACAATTCTTAAAAATGCAGTATACAACAGTAAAATTTGTAAAATAAAATTCAGAAGGTCTAGACCACAGTGTCTAGAAATACAAATATGTCATGTATTTGCAAGTAATCTCTCCATAGAAGAAACTCTTCAACAGCTCAAAACACTAAATCAGTTTCGGCATGGGACATCCTATTTATTGGTAGCACGGATCTTTCAAGAAGCGATCCGCTTACGTCATAGATCACGATAATAGATTTATGCAATAATTTCCAGAAGCATCCATATGGTCGCCAACATGGTCACCAAGTCGCCAATGGTGCTTGGCTCTATTGTCCACATTTTGCTAATTTTCCATTGGATTGCCATTATAATGCAAGGAACGGGGTTGCTTGAAAATATTGCAATTTTAGTATAAAATGAATACAACAGGGAGTAATATTAACGTAGTACACACCCAGATATAAGTTTTTAAAAATATTTTAAGCATCCATTACACAAAATTCGTAACAATATGTTATCAGTACCCAGTCTACTTGTACATAGACGCAAGTAAAAATTTGGTTTGCAATCAAATATCCATATTTTTCATGAAAATAAAATTATTACAATTACTAACATCACATCAAGAATGCATGTACCTTTTCTATATGATATAATGCCCAGTGCCAAAAATTGTGACATGCTAATAATCCACACACCTGTAAAGGGAAGTTAAAAAAATTTATAAAAAATATTTTACTTCATAATTTTTTTAAATAAACAAAAGCTTATTCAACATCGGACAGAAAAAGAAAACACGCCTTAAATCTTAGAAAAAATTTAGTCAATTCTAAAATAAACTGATTTTAAAAAATTAAAAGATTAAATAGGCACTGAAATGTGTTTTATGTTATTTTTACACATTGAGACTTTATAACAAGAATGCATATTTATACAAACTCTATACACAATAGTATAATGATCCAATCATTAAATATTCTTAAAAATTCCCTATTATTTAAAAAGTAAACTTTCAATGAATGCATACACATAAAATATAATAATGTATCTGAATGCATACACATAAATATAATAATGTATCTGAATGCATACACATAAATATAATAATGTATCTGAATATATACACATAAATATAATAATATCTCAATGCATATGTTGTAAAAAGTGCTCCATGAACATTTAAACCAAAGTTATTCCCTAGTGATTCCTTTCAAATTTAGTTTTACATTGCACACTTTTACATGAACTAACTTCAGAAATTTTTCCCCTACATAAAATTATATTGTTAATATATAATCAATTCATTCACTTATCAACTTGTTTCACAATTCCAAATAAAGATGCTTGATTCGAGGAATGTAGTCTGCACAACAGACTGAATATAACTGGTTTTTTTTAAAACAAATACACACAGTGTATATAATTTACAAAAATAATTCATATCAGGGTATAAACAATCACCAACCTTCCAGTCATCTGCTGTATTTCTTAGAAATGTAACTCCTTCATCGACACGCCCCTCCATTTCAAAAACATGAGCCAAAGCATGTGTGGACCAAGCATCTTTAGAATTTATTTCTAAACCCTGTAACAAAGGGTAAACATTTATTATTATACACACCATTATATTTTGAAAGGTAAACAATGCAAAAAAAAAGCAAATTGAACAAAAGAGAGATCCATTTCTTCAATATTAATTTAAGTTTTTGTGTGTGTAGTCAGACCTCCACTTAATGAAACCAATAAATCCCCCAAAAAAGTTCGTTATGCAGAAAATTTGTAAAACAGATTCCTCGTAAGATGTTCTTGGTTCCTGGAAAAGGTTCGCAAAATGGAGGTAACACTGTATATATGTAATAATTCACTTTAATGTCATCTTACACAACAATTTGTAATGGTTCTGACTCTTCAGGACTCATGTGTAAATAATTAATTGTATAGCTTACATTAGTTATTTACACATGGGTTAGTGTGATATAATCATTTTCTCTCAAGAATTAAAACCTCAGCATATTTAAAGTAATGCCGTATGATATCTTTCCACCAATCACAAGATCCATCCACAAAAGTCGTGTGAATTTAAGTACTTCCATTTGCTGCTCTGTATAAAAGCTCTCGTTTCCATGGAAAATTCGCCTGCTTGTCCTAAGAGTGTAAAATGCCACTTTTTGTAATGCCTGTAACTGCTTTGTGTTGGTCGCTTTTAAATTAAATATCTACCTGTAAAATAAAAATAGAATACCTGTCCCCAAGAACATGCCTATCAATTCAAGACTTCAAAAACATAACATAATCATGGAATAAATAATTAACACCTTACCATTTTGTCAGTCATGCTACATACATACACTGCCTTTAAAAAGTTTTCGGTACAAACTGCATTTAGTGACTGATTTTAAAATGAATGAACAGAAAATCAAGAAACTTATGAAATGTAGAGTCAACAGCTTTTTACTTAATGCAACAGAGAAATTCACATAAGTTTCACACAAACAATTTACAACAAAAAAGCATTCTTGGCAGAAAAATGATTTTCTTAAGAAAGCAGTTCAAAACAGTTATGTGTAAAAATGTCAAGAAAACATTAGGATACTGATAAAAGATGTATCCCTCCCCAAACAGCAATGCACCAGATGCATCAAAACTCCATGTTGCCAATTAAATTGACAGACACAGAAATGTGAAGCGAAGACCGGATGTAGAGAACCCATGTTCCAGCTCATGCAATGATCATGAAAGAGGACTTGAAACAACAACCTGTCTACCAAGGTAGCCACAAACATGCATTATCGGATTCAAGTATAGAGATTTCACTCTGGTCATTCTATTCATTTTAAATTGTGATCCACAAGATAAGCTTCAACAAAAAAATTGGTGATGTTTCGCATTATAAATCAGAATGAATAAGTACCAACAACAGTGGCATATAAGGTGTACATATCCATCTAGAATATCGCCGATACCTCGCACCAACTAGTTTCTCTATACAGCACAAGCAGATCAGTGTGACTACAAAATTATATCTGACCAAGCCATGATTCCACCCCTTTTATAACTATATTCCAAAATAGTTGGATTAATTGTACCTGGTGTGTTGTTCTTTCCAGATTAGCAGCACCCTGAATTGTTAATCAGTGTGAACTTGAACTCGTATATGAAGAATAGTGAAACCCACTGCTGTTTAATTCAAGAAATGTGTCCCATTGTCCAACATAAAGAGGCATGTATCTCTGTCTATGTTCAGTGGAACACACACAACTCGTCTTACATTGCCTTTTTGTGAAGGTGTTTTATCACTGTAGAGGAGATCTCTACCATGGTGCTGATGCAACAACTGAAGCACAGTAGTGTTTCCCCTCTTTCAACCCGGATGAGCTAAAAAAGGGTTTTCCGTAGGTGATGCAGTCGTGGTTGACTTGAACATGTCTAGGCAAAAAATCTTCATGTTTAAACTAATTTAACAGTCATTGAACAATTTTGGAGCCACATTAAAATGTCTAGCAGCATGAGCCTTAGACAGCCCCATATCCATCCATCTAAATGTTTGCCAGTTTAACAAATCGAGCAAACGACTCATCCTAAACCAGGGTGTCCCACCCAAATGACCTTGCGAGCCAATTCGGAAAAATATTATAATCTCGTGGACCGCACATAAAAATATGTACATTTATACCAGATTTGGAATCAAAAACACATTGGAATAAAATTTTAAAACAAAATGGATTATTATTGTTTTCATTATTTTTCATTTTTACAGATAAAGATAATATAATGTTTATATAAAAAAATTATCAAATAATGTTTAAAATATTACAGTTGCCATCTTCTTGAAAATTACTGAGTTCCTTTTGAATTGATCTTTCGTTACTATTGTTGAAATTTGACTGTGCTGTCATTCTCAAACGATTAAGTATCTTAATCGTTTGAGAATCATATCTTTTATCTTAACCATCCTGAATACTTTTTTTTTAACTTTACAAAACATCTATGACTGCCTCTTGCTTTTTAGGCACTCCAAACAGAAAAAAAGAGGAGGAGATCTAAAAGTCACACACAGAGAATCATGTACATCCATAGTAAATGATATGCATAATGCAATTCGGAATTTATTAAAAAAAGAATTTATTAAAAAAAGTAATTTATTAAAGTAAAATCAAACATAACTGTTTGATAAAATATAAATCTACTAGCTGGTATACCCGTTCTTTGCACGGGTGAACTGAAAAATTAAACACAGATTGAAAGGTAAAGAAGTTTTAATGAGTTAATTTTACGTGAACTGCAAGTCAAACAAAAAAAGCTTTTTGCATATCTCAGCTTAACAAAAAAAAAAGAAAGAAAACTTTGTTAAATTTTAAGTATGTAGATCTAATAGCTGATAAAAAGGATTTTTTTTTATTTATAACTCCCGTAAAACTCTTGAGGGACGATTTTTGAAAATACCTCCCTGAGTTGATCTCTGCTCAGCAAAAGTAACACATTGTTAAAAGTTTTGCGTAATGAACGCTTAAATTAGTGTAAATAATTTATATCTGAATGTGTAACACATTAATATTACTTTCTGTTGTATTTATTTTATGTTAAAATTGTAATATTCGCAAGCAACGGTATTTCTTAAATTATAATGGCGATTCAATGAAAAGCATAGCGAAATCTTAACGATAAGAGTCAAGTCAGCAAAAGTCTAGCTTTCATAGCTCGAGCTTTATTAGAGCTTTGTAAGACCCGCCGTGTAGGGGAAGGATGCACGTTAATACTTTATCCACCGCATTATGTTTACTGCAGTTTTTTTCATACAAAATGTTTTTGGATCAATACATTGAAAATTAAGGGATATATAAAAACAAAATACTTCAATTTGGGAAATTTAATCCATTAGAGCTAATAAATTAAAGATATTCCACTGTAGAATTAATTATATACACCGTTCACTTAAAATAAATAGTCAAATCGTTTTCTAAGGTCTTCATTAACATACAAAAACATAAGACTTAAATTTTGACATAAACTATTTTTTCGGGCCAAAAATAATAATCTTTGCAATCCGCTCAAAACGCAATTTCTGCTACAAAACTATTCTCCTTCCCCTCTAAAATACTCATCATAGAACTCGTGCTGCCATACATCTTGGAAGAGTGGATTTTAAAGAATATTCCTGCTAAGTATTGGTAGAATATTCCTTCTAAGTTGGTGTGGTGTGGTAGTTAGGAGAAGGAGGTGCCAGCTCAGGTGTCAACCCTGTCACTCGACCATATTTCAAAATTACGTGGTCCGTTGCCAAAAACCCTCGTGTAGCTGAACAGTGTGACGTTAATATTCACTCACTCCAAAAAATACAGTACAGTAGTTATAATTATTTTTATACTTAAAAATGCCATATCCACCTATTCAATTAAAATTATAGCATTATAATTGACTACTAACCACAAACAAATTTTGAAAATTTGTCTTTATTTTGAAAAAAGATCAATTTCTTACTACCAAATGTGCATAATAAAATCATTAAAAAACATTCAAATAACGAGATATTTATAACCTCTCCCTTCAAAACTTAAGTTTTATTCCGAAATCAAAAATATTAGGGATTATGCTGATCACAGGAATTAATTAGAAGCGAGCGCCTTGCGTATCCCAAACAAAAAGTGTTTCTTCACAAACAAAAGATAGATATATGCTGTGGTGGGCTTTTTTGCAGCACACACCAGTACTGCTTGCAGATGGCAGAATTTTTTTCCTACTTACTTGACAAATATTGTTATATTTTGGACACTTCACACAATATATTTATAGATTATAGCCTATGCTATAAATTATAGTCTATGTGTTATTCCAATGTATAAGCTATATTACTGTAAAGTTTCATTAAAATCCATTCAGTTTTTGCGTGAAAGACGGCCAAACATCCTCACAAACTTTTGCATTTGTAATATATATCTAGATTTTAATCTAAAGGACGTTTCTATTATTATAAAGGATTTATTTTAAAACAAGAACAGTTAACAGACAAATACATTGTAGATTTATACATAAATTTCCCCTTTAAATAAATTTCAAATTGAAAAACTTTAAAAACCTGATATTTAAAAAATTTTTAAAAAGAGTCGGTGGGCCGCATCTTACGTACTGGTGGGCTGTGTGTTGAACACCCCTGTCCTAGACATTGCTAGACTCTTCTGGATTTTATCAACAAAATTATCACCAACTGCTGAACTCAAGCGATAATGATAATGCACAAAACATACACATGAAGCTTCAATAGTTTGACTTTTACACATTCTTCCCAACTCCTATATAAGTGTCCATTCCTTTAAAATAAATAAGTTGGTGAAAAAAAAATATGCCAACTTTTTTAAAAATTTCATTACCATCATTTATATTAACTACGAATTTCTTTTTGTTACTGTCAATTCTTAATGAATTTTTCTCCTTTTCTTCGAAGAATATGCTGTACCTTAACTTTTGAAGGCTGATGTGTAAATTTATAAAAGGGCAACTTATAAAATATATATTTCATAAATCAAAGTAAGAAAAGCTATTATAAATTTATCAGTGAGAAAGATTAAGCATGCTTTAAAAAAAGATACTAGTACTCTGTTTAATGCCTGGCATATGTTTCCTCTTCTTTTTCTCAGTGTGTGCGTGTATATATAATCTTGTTCACTGATATATAATCTACGAATTTTTTAATATACATCAAGAGGTTGAATAGGTCTTCTTAAAAATCAAATATCAAAAAATTTTAGAGCAGATTTAGTTTTTATCCAATAAAAATTTAAAAGCAGAAATTTAAAAACACTACTAAGGAGGTTCACCCATGTGACAGCCTGTTTTTAAGCATTTTTAGGAAATTTTTTTGATGTATCTTAAGAGTATGTGAATATAAATTTTATGCCAAAAATATCCAATAGATTGTGTGTTATAGCACTCTGAACACGCCGCCTCGAAAAAAATGGACGCTCACCTCCTCCACAATTCTGGCTGATTGGCTCATCAGATATAAAAAAGTTAACGGCATTTTAATCTATAAGCTTCAATGCACTAAATGAACTATACTCAATTGAAAATATCAAAATTGGACTTTTGTAGACCTCTGAAGAAAAAGTTTCGAATTTCCTGGGTATTTTTGTTGTTTTTGTTATAAAAAATTAAATATTTTGAATTTTCGAATGATCGTAGTTCATTTGGTGCGAATATTTGTGCTAAGTCCACCCAATAAATTTGAAGACATTTGGTCAAATCGTTCTTGAGATATGGAGGAATGTTTGAAAAACACAGTTTTGAGAAAAACTCATTTAAAGTTTCATATCCGATTAAAACAATGAAAACCTTAACTTAGCGCTACAAGCAGCTGCTCTTCTAACACCTGCTTCTTTATAACGACTTCGAATTTTAAAAAATCACTTTACCACCATATTCTAGACATGTTAAGAAAGCAATTTATGATGAAAAAAATGTTAATCTTTTTTGAGTGAAAATCCTTAAAAAATGCTACAAATTATTTACTAGAGAAAAATTACCTTTTTTGCATTATTTTCAGCCTTTTTATAAGATTCTATTTCTACAAGTCCAAAGGCATACATTCCAAATAAATGACTGAAAATGAAATAAGAGTTTGACAGAAATAGAACTGTAAATCAAACATTGTTTCAAATAACATTTCAGAAATAGTTCTTTAATTATGTATACATTTTAAAGGTAACTATAATGTAAAATATAGAAAAAAAACTTTCGAAGTCTACTTTTATAAATGCAAAATGTAAAAGTAAGAACATACATATTTACATTTAAAAAAAAGCTGAATTTTATTAAACACTTTATTTAAATTTACCAATTTGATTTAAACTTTTATATGATGAAGCTATTCCTAAAAACTCATTTGGATTATTTTAAGATCTGAAAAAGAATAATTTTCTTCAAATCTAGTCTTTTCTATCAATGTCCATTCTCTTCCTCCCATTAAGTTATTAACAGAACAAAGAATAAAAAAAGGAAATGTTCAGACAAGCTGCTATTCACCTTAATTGAGACAATTCACTGCACAGTAATTTTATTTTTGCAAAGAATCAAATAGAACAGTTCTCATTCCATATTCTAATTTTCTGATCTAACACTAATTCTGTATGTACATGTATGTGTGCATGTGTATATGTGTGTATATATATATATATATACATATATATACATATATATATATATAGTCCCAACGAACTTTTCATCTTTTTACACTTGTCATATCATGAGAAGAATCATTAAAAGTTCATGATTAAATATTCCATAACCAATACAACACTAATTACAGTATTTATGCATAAAAATTATTCTTCATTCACTATTTTACAAATGTGATATGCAAAAACTTTACAGTGATACATACACAAAATTATGCAAGTGATAAAAAATTTCAAAATGCTTATACATATAACAAAAAATTGATACAATTTCTGATTCATGTTATATTAAACGTAAATGTTAAGACTTCTGAATGTATATTTTAGTACTTGCATATTTCGCATAAGCCAGTTTCATAAAATCAAAAAACACTGCCAAATGCTGTGTTATACGGCCTATAGTGAAAACTCACTCCCTTACATGTTCAAACACAGCAATCTTTTTCACATATCCTCCAAAATAAAGCTTTTTAGAGTCTAGACAATTCCTGTGCATGTTAAAATACTTTTCTTGATTGCCTATGCTGGAATTAAAAACATTTGTGTGTTTATAATTTGCCATATAATTCTTCTCTTATTTTGATGAGGAAAGTGATTATTGCGGGATCTATTTTCTATGAAAAAGAATGCAGTAAAGTAACCTGCAAATATGCAAGCACCTGAAGTACAATTTTGTTTTTAAAAAATGCCAAAATATTATGTATCTGTAAAACAGCACATATGCTATCTTATATGAAGATACAATTATCATGATTTTGAATACAACAGTATTCTGGCCGCCTAAATAATGTAATTATTTTATCTTTTTTTCTCAAATGTACATGTTTGTTTTTAAAACTTAACTGAACTCTATGGCATAACAGCCCATGAGGGCCAAAGCCTACAGTGCCTATCTCAATTTATGTGACCTTAGGCAATCAGGTGCATGTGCAGATGTTTTGGTCAAGTGGGCAGTCTGATGCAAAACCCCCAGTGTTCAGTTCCCAAGCAAGCTTGGTATTCATTTATCAACCCATTGAAGGGATGAAAGGCTGAGTCGATCTTGCAGAGCCCAAATTAGATCCCCAAAACAGTGGCATGAAAGTGCAATACACTACCACTCAGACACTGGGTGTATGGATTAAAATGTTATTTAATCTTTTTCATTTTTGCCACGGTATTTGTTGGTTTTAATACAGAAGGAGAATACACAGGAATTTGTTCTTGGGCAGCATGAACAGAAATAACATTTAGTGATGTTTTTATAATTTGGTGATAAATTCTGATTGCCAAATTGATCAATACAGTAATATGCAAGTACCCACATTTTAAATATAGCAGAGGCCTTTTTAAATTCCTATAAAATGCATAAAAAATTATATAACACTAAACACTGTCACATGCCTGTTACATTAATTGATTTATTTTGTATTGCAATAAAACTGTATTTACTTTAACGGAAGATATGTACTAATACTTTAACTTCAGATATACGTTTGTTGTTTTACTATGTGTATAAGGTGAACCCATCCATAAGGTGAGGCAATGAACCCGTACATGTAACTTTAATGTGATAACTAGGCATAAATAAATAGTTCTTTATACAAGACAAGATTCTCAGTTAATCATTAAAAACAATGACAAACACTGTTAAAAGGAATTAAACTACTTTAAAACCACGAGAGAAATTTTTTAAAAAATTTACTAGAAACATGGTTTAAAAGAAAGACAAAGAACTTTATTCCTTTTTAAATTAAATGTCTGCTACTGATGGCTTTTAACATTTCTGAAGTATAGTACAACAAAATTTATTGAATTCATTAAAATTATGAATTAACCCTCCCTCACAATCTGAAGTATTTCTTCAACTATATCTTACACAAATGTGTTTCTTTTTCCAACAGAGCTTTTTCATATAACTCACTAAAAGAAATTAAACTACATGAGAAATAAATTTAGAATTTTAAACCTGTTATTTACAACCAAATTAGGATGAATGCAATTTGCTAAATCATCTACAAAAGATTTATTTTAAAGTCAGTGGCACACACAGGAATTTTTCAAGAGAGGGAGGGTCGAAAATCCACCATTCTTGTATCATACCCCAATATGCTGCCAAATAATTTGATTTTGTCGATTTTTGAGGCAAAAAACAGTAAAAAATTATTTGAATGAATAATTAACATTAATAAAAACTATTAATAACAAACATTCAAATAAATTTTATATGTACTATATACATAAGATTATAAACCACACAAAAAAAATCAAGGGCGATGGGGCTCCAGACCCGGAGACCCCTTGAGTGCGCCACTGTGTAAAGTTTATATACCAATTGATATAAAATCCTCATTTCTAATAGTTTTTAAACATATAGCAAAATATTTGAAACTATTTCAAAATAAGAGTTTAAACAAAAAAAATACATAACATTTTCTAAGCAAAAGGAGAAATCAAGGACAAAATATTGGCCAGGTGAAATATTTAAAATTCTTCATTCTCAACGCAAAATAATATAACACTTAATTTCACTGAATATATACAAACATCAAATTGAAAATTGTACTGTACTGTAATAATAGTTTGTCATGACAAACCAGTTCACATTAAAATTTCAAAATTCTCTTATTCAGATATAAACTAATATTTTAAAGCATTATTGCTACAGAAAATGTAGCAAGGTTTATTTTAATCTTGAATTACATAGCTAAAAACTAAGTAAATGGATACACAGCAAGAAACAATTTTTCGCATAACTAAGTATTACTATTATTGAAATACATACGAGTATATTTTCCCCGTGAGACAAATGTATTCTAAATGAAATTCAGCATTGCAATGCAAAAAAAAAAAAATTATAATTATAAATAAACATACAGAATCAATTAATACATAAAACATTTCATTCTTAAAATTATATGAGACTATTCTAAACATTAAAAAAATCATATTCACTGCATAATATTTACCCATATAATGGGATATCTGGTGTCCAGTGCGGAATAACCTTTTCTACAGAATCTTTCATTTCTTTTTGATAGCCAAGATAAAAGTATGTATCATGGGCCATTTTAAGAGCTAAAATATCTGTAGGATGACTTTGCAAGATATCATCCCATATAGTAGTAGCTTCAACCCAATTCCTAAAAAGTTAAACCTCAGTTTCTTATAATGTACAAGCAAGATTTAACACACTTTAGTAACTGAAAATAATCATTCCATAAGTTTTAACTTGAATAAATCTTGAAAGCAATACTAATACTTAAAATTTTTTTATAATCTAAGCTAAAAAAAGGAAAATTTGCTCCAATACAATTCAAAACTAAAATATTAAGATTAACGAAATTATAAACTTTATACTAAAAATTGTAAAATGTTTAATAAAATCTTTCAAAATTGGTTACCTTTAAGGATTTCTACAACACAAGGAAAAAATGCATGAAAAATTTTAACACATTTACCCAGATGCCCATGTTATAAGGGCCTTGACGTGATCTTTTTCTCGAGGTGTTAAAACATTTACTTGGCTTTCAGTCATAGTTTCTAAATTTTTTATGTCTTTTTGAAAATCTTCATCTAATAACACACTTCTTCCAGTACCAATTAAATCTAAACCAACAGAAAGAGCTTTACCCATCACTGAAACAGAAAGGCATTTGTTTTGAAAACAGTAACTTAAAATAGTACACTTACACTTTTAAGTTATTTTAGAGTTTAATCTAAAGAAAATATAATTAAAAATGCAAACATAACTCAGAAGAAAATACATAACATATTTATGGGAAGGCATAAAAAATCTATTCCCAGCTCAAAGCAACAAGAATATACTGAATCAATCCTTAAACTAGAAACTTCAACTGAACAATTTCTAAATGCTCCATGCATTGCTGCATGGCAAATTTTCAAAAAAAAAAAAAAAAAAAAAAAAAAAAATAGAAGGAATGAGTTTTTTTACATAGATTCTGAAGTAATAACACTACTACTGATTTCATCCTGTGAACATTAATAAATTTAGCACTTAAATATATTCTACTTGTACTAAAGAAGGAAGCAAACCTAAAATCCATTTGTTTTAATCTTAGCAGAGATAGTTAATCATGTTATTTTAACATTTAACTAACCCCTTAATGATCTTATAATTTTGAAAAACACGGTCACAAAAGTGCCTATTTTTTTTTATTCAAGAAAATTATGTAAAACTAAGTACATGTTCAATATATGTATTCATTTTTAATTTCTGATTACCATATTTCCTGTATATAATCTGCGGATTATGTGTTAAAAAAGTTTCCAATTTCATTGAGTGTATTATATGCTGCAGCAGATGTGATAAAAAAACATTCTTCATCAGAAAAGCTTTACAATAAAGTTTTCACAAAGAGCGTAACAAAGTACATGACCTAAAATTACAAAAACATAGCACTAATACATATGTTTAATTGCCCTGACATCTAGTTAAAAAAATAAAATTATTATTGCTTAACAGGTTACAAATAATCTGGTGTATAGACTAAGAAACAAGCATGATTCCCGGTTTAAGAAATATATTGTTTCAAGCTTTTTTTGGCAAGTTACTTTTGAACACTCCAGCCCAGAAATATCATGGGCATGAGGAATAGAGAGCAATTTCATCTAATGAATTTGGCGGGTGAGAGAAGCAAGGGGTTAAGATAACTGAAGACGTCTGCGAAAAAGAAAAATGAACTTTTTACACCAAATTTAAATGGCTTTGGCTTAAATTAAAAGCAATGAAAGTAATATTTTTATAGTAAATTATTCATATATTTATAGATCTGTTAATGTAAACAAAAAATCACATTTTAAGAAACCTTTGTTTCTTAAAATGTGATTTTTTGTGAGCAATTAATCATTTTCATAATCTTGTGTGTAATCATAATCAGTGTGAGCAATTAATCATTTTTTTTTATTTTTGAGTCATGTTCTAACTTTAATTACATTTTACAAAAAGTACAATGCATATATAGCATTAAGACTTTGCAGAGTGTTTGTAAACATAACAGTCCATATAATAAAAGGAATCAAATTTTAAAAAATTTTAAATTTTGTGATTTAAATTTTTTTTTAAATTTGATTCTTTTTATTATATGGACTGTTATAAAAATTTAAAGCAGAAATTGTTACATCTAAAATGTGTGAATCTCTTAATATAAAAAATATCAGCACTATAGGTAAAGAAGATTTTGGGAAAAGTGTACCATCTTCACTAAAAAATGCATTTAGATAAAATAGCAAAAAAAGATATTTTTACCTATGATTTGCAAAATAATATTTTTTTTTAACACAATATAGACTCATACCATAATTGGATTACTCAATCATTTTTCAGTTTTTAATTTGTAAGCTAGCTGCATGGCCCGGCATTGTACGGGCTATCTCTACTTTTATAAATTTTCCCTTTCTTTCACAAAATCAGAATTTCTAATAATCATTTTCAAAATGACTTCCCACCACCCTCCACCGCTTAGCCCAGCGTTGCTTGGGCTTTCTCTTTTCCTCATGACACCAGCATTTCTGTGTGTGTGTTTGTATGCGCACAATGTGAGTGATTTCTAAAATTGTGTCAAAAAAATTCCCTTTTTCGAAATTTGTTCCATTCCACTTAGTTTTGAATTAAGACAGGTTTCTTTCCCCTCTCTATAGCCCGAACACGGTTTTTTTAGTGTAAAATTGTTTTATCTTCCCCTCCTTCTCACAGATAAGATAGCTTCAAATTTCAATGTATGACTTATAAAATAATCCTTTTAAAAAAACATATATTTATAAAATTCAAATTTCTACAAGTAATAAATAAAAGAAAAAATTACAGATAGCTATTGAAACAATTGCTTTTTTTCTGGACGTCTGAATGTTTGATTAAACATATAAATATATATAAGTTAGAAAAAAAACAGTATGGGGGAAAGCCTAGATATATATATTTATATACATGTACTGAAAAACATTAAAAAAATAACCGATTTAATTTTAACCTTTTTCATTCCACTAAAAAAATTTTAAAATGATCTTTCCGATGTTTTAAGGTCTTAACAGTCGTGCATTAGATTTAAAAAACTGATGTGAAGCAATAAAAAGATAACAATTCTGATACTAAGAGTAAAAAATGTCTCTAAAATGTATTTTGATCCAAAATAATAGACGATGTACTTTTTAATTAACAAAAAATTAATTTATTTCACTTTAATTTTAACCTTTTTCATTCCACTAAAAAAATATTAATCTTTAAAAAGTAGCGTAATGTGAAATTGAAAGTTTGTTCCTCTTCAGTTTTGAACCCGGGAACTGCCGTTTATAAAGCAGCAGGTTAACCAACCAAACTACAGTTATGTCGGGGAAGAACATTGAATTAAGCTTTAAAATAAAGGTAGATTTTTTCAATATATCCCATTTCATTATTCGTTAAAGTAAAAGATTTTTTTCGGGCTTCATTTTTATGTTAATGCTTTCAAACTTCATATAAATAGATGATTTACTTTCTAATTAACAAAGAATTCCTTTAGTAATGAAATAATAGAAATAATCCTTTTAAAAAAACATTTATTAAAATCAAATTTCTATAAGTAATTAATAAGAGAAAAATTTACAGATAGCTATTGAAACCATTGCTTTTGTAATCAAAAAGTATAAAACAAAAATAAAGAATGCAATTAGAATTAATTATTACTGACATTTTAGGCAATTTTTTTCGTTTAATTTCGCAGCCACCAGAAACGCAAAAGTACATTTAAAAAAAAAAAAAAAAAAAAAAGAGTAGTTTATGTATAGAAATAAACAGAATAGAAATTTTCAAAATTACAAAATTATTAAAAAATTAGTTTTAAAAACCTCTGGAAAAAAAAAAAAAAAAAAAGAAGTTCCGAAAATATTTTTTTAAAAAAAATTGTAAAATCATTAAATAGAAGAAAGACATTGTTCTTTTTTTTTTAACTGTAATTTTTAAGATATTTTATCAATCTTTGTACAGATTACGTATAATATTGTTCTACACACGGGAAAAAAAAGCATGAACTTTTTTTAGTGTAAAATATTTTTTTCATTAACGCAAAAGAAAGTTTAAGCGGAACTTATAATTCGTATTCAAAAAAAGGAACTAATGTCTAATTTAACTACAAAAATTTCACTTTTTTAAAAAAAAAATAGTTAATGAAAACCATTTACAGTACAATTAGTTTGAATTGTTAAGAATGTGTTATTCACACAAAGAGAAATTCTGCCTGAATGTTTATTTAAAAAAAAATAGCGAACCAATCCATAAATTAAAAAAAAGAAGGTAATTTCTAAATTTATCTTGACATAGTTTTAAACATTTCTTTACGTAAGTATTTTTTAAAAAAATATTTCGTTTGTTTTATCTGCAATATTTTTTTTATAAGCAACTTGTAGATAAAACTTCAAATTAAAAAATTTTTTAATATCACATTTCGTTATTAGTTAAAGTAAAAAAAAAAATTCGTACTTCATTTGATAAAGACTGATAAAAGATTAAATATATATATATATATATATATATATATATATATATATATATATATATATATATATATATATATATAAATTTTATTATATTAATTCTTAAATATTTTTAAAAACCTCTGAAAAAAAAGTTCATTTATTTTCAGGGGAAAATTCGATCTTTCCGATTCTCCGCAGATGGCGCCACGAGCATAATAAATGCGTTTTAAGGTTTTTAATTAATATCTTTCTAACTAATTGGAATATCGGATTATAAATGGTCAAAGCGGATTCCTCAGATCATTCCCAAAATTTTTGGTACCTTCGGCGAGTTTGTGTCTTGTGGTTCGAGAGAAAATATTCATATATACATCCCTACATAGATACGTTTGTTTACCTACTAATTTTAATATACAATATTTTAAATTCTAGATTATTTAGATATGTTTTTAATTACTCTTTCCCTACTTCATCAACACGTGTATCAACAGTTCACACTTGAAATAACAAAATTTTATACTTTTACTTTCTTTTGATCATCCTATTTAATGGATATCACCGAATTCCTTACACACATAAGTATTGTTTTAAAAATACAGAAAGGAAATCTGTAAGTTAATATGATGTCTAGTTTAAATCGGAACAGTCTTAAAAATTTTTACGTAAGTTCTGCTTTTGTACTCAAACATCAGAATATATTTTAAAGTAAAAACAACAGTTACAAACAAAGAATTTTTTTTTTTTATTCATGAGTATTCAAATGTTAACAATAAGCAGTTAGGCCTATTGAGACATCTTAGAAGCTGTGTAATTTAGAATAATCCTCAAGAGATTCCCTTTGTACTATTTCTACTAGATTAATAATCTAAGAATGACTGAGTATTTATATAAATGCAAAACTAGATTTAAAAATAATTTTTTTTTTAAATGTTAAAATTTTGTAATTATTTACTTGAATTCTCCTTAATTTTTGCCATAAAAAAATGTAGAATTCTCAAAAAGTTTAAACATATAATACTGGAAAAACACATTTCCTTCTATAGTAAATATTAGCATATTATAATACATATTAATACAAAACAGATTTTGAAGAAAGTGTATTTGAATCATAGTTACATCACATTTGCTAACAATTTTAAAATTCCATTTTCTAGCGTTTTATTTATCGAATTCTAATAATTAATGTTCCTATGGATGCAGCAAAATGCCCTCTATTTTTTAAAAGTAAAATAAAAAAAATGCAAAATTTGAAGCATTTTAGCGTCTGTTATCTTAATGTTTAGAGTATTTGTTAATTTTATTATTAACAGATATTAAATAATGCTTACCAAAATTTGGATCAATAGATATCATGTCTTGAACTGTCTTAGATAAGCCACCAAGAGAAGGTTCTTCATACCATCCAACATACTAAAAAAAAAATTTTTTTAATTCTAAATTTTTAAAAAAAATTCCCTAAAATTGAGAGAGGAAGGTATAAAAAAGCAAGTTACATTGCATGTACCAAACTATAAATACAGAAAATGCAGTTTTCTTTTATAAATTTAACTATCAGAAGCTTAACAATAAAAAAAAATAAATTCATTCTTGTCAAAAAGTTCACTTTATTTTCTTAGTGTATCAGATCAGCACACTAGCAATTAGTAATACAGAAAAATACAATGAAATATCTAGCAAAATATAAAAAATTGAGATACTTTATAATACATGAGCTTTCAGATTTATAGAATATAAGTACTGTTGAGAATCAAAGTAGAAACATCCTTTTTGTATTACAGATAGCCAATTTTGTCAGATAAATGGGACCATTTTAACCAAGATCTACAGAACAGGAAATATTTTACAGATATTTTAAACACTACTTGTACCTTTATGATCATTAGAGTATATGTTTTTCTTTAAAAAGATTTTACAGAACAATGAATCATTTTTTCATGCCATAGGTAATCACTTCATATCTGGAATGATACAAATACATTGCAATGCTGTAGTATTTAAATAAAATAAATCATGTAAGCACATTTTTTATTAATTCTCTTGAGAAAAAAAATAAGCAGATATATTGAAGGCCATAATTTAGGGACATTTTTCTTAAATTTCATGATAAAAACATATTCCTTCCTAAAATTTTATAAATCAATTCCTCTTTTCAATTTGTATACTCCTAATTCTAACAATTTTGAACATGTTTCAACCAAAAATGCTCATATTTGAAGATTTAAGAGAGTAAGCTAAAAGAATTTAAGTTACAATAGCAGAAATACTTTATGTCAGATATCAACAAGTTCACTGTCATTGAACAACCTACAGAAGTCAAAGTTCAAGAAACTTTCTTTAAAGAACTTTGAAAATATTTATAATCAACAAACATGAAAGAATCAAAAAATTTCACAAATATGTTAGCCAAACGCGGTCACAACATCAAGTTCATGGAAGGCAATGCATCATTTAAGTGGTGTGTTCAATTTGCATTTCCACTGAAGACTAAGTACAAAGAAGGTTGATGAATTTTAAATGAATGGACACAATATTCTTACATTGGTATGACATGGATGTAGAGAAAGTATCAGCTCTGGTACCAACTTTGTCATTTGACCATGGTCAAAAAATAAATGGTACAATAGCCTTTGGTTAATGGACCTTTGCATCAAGCAAAAATAACCTTGATAATTCAGTGGCATCCAACTCATGGCTAGTATTGTTTCAATCAAGTTCCAACCTTATTTCCACTAAAGAACCACAAAGTAGTTGGGCTGATGCATATTACAATTTCCATGCTGTCGTGGTTTGCAAGTTGGTGCCAGCTTAGGTGTTGTTCTTTTCACAGACGATAAATCAAAACTACGAGGTATGTCACCAATGGTCTTTGAGTTGCTTCCGAGTATAAGGTTAATTTTAAAAAAGTAGTAAGTCAGGAAGAAATTAACAGCCTAAAGCATTTTTTACAAGTGAAGAAAATATATCTCACTTCAGTTTTTCATGTATATTTTTATTATCACATTTTGGTAATATATATATTATCAGTGGCAGCCCACAGGAATTTTTCAAGGGTCGAAAGCTCAATATTCTCATATCATAACTGATACAACACCAAATATACTTTTAATTTTGTTGATAGTTCAAGGGGAAAAAAGTTAAAAATAAATTACTATAAATAGCATTACTTAATAAATAACTTTGTTATTATTAGTATTTGTTATTGTTATTAATAGCTTAATAACAAATACTTCATTAAATTTTATTTACTATATACATCGAATTATATTCAATCAAAAAAAATCAAGAGCTATGGGGGGTACAGCCCCGTAGATTTAAGCTACAAATCACAATAGAGGGATGACAACTATTCAACTTGCAAATGAGCTACACGCTGCTTCTGACGCAGTTTAGAGGTATACTGCTAACAAAGACCTAATGAGGCAAACCTTTATGCCAGGAGACAATGGCACACAGTTTTTCAAAGGGGGGTCAAAAATACACCCTTCTCGTATCATACCCCCAATACGTCGCCCAAGACATTCTTTTGATTTTGGCAATTATTGGGAACAAAAATCAGCAAGAAATAAATTATTGAATAAACAATTTGCATTAATAAAATAAATTAACAAAAATTACTTAAATTTTACATACTATATACACAGAATTATAATCAATCGAAGAAAAAATCGAGGACAATGAGGAAGGGTCTGGACCGATCAAGCCCTCCTTGTGTGTGCCACTGCAAGGAGACCAATGTCCCCCCCCCATCTCGCTCAATCCATATCACACAAAACCTACTGAACATAGTGCAAATATCATCCTTAACCACAGGAGCTGTGTTCTCTTAATTCATGAGTCAAGATTTAATATGAACGTCGATTCTATTGCTCTCAATGAAAATCTGCCTCAATAACGTTCTTGCATGTTCTTGCACAAAATGACCTGAATATAAATAATCCCCCCATTTTACCGCATTACCATGGTTTTTTGGGATATGCCTGGGATGCTCTTGGCAGAGCAATTGCAGACAGCCGCTCTCAGAATACTCCAGGAACTAAAGAGCAGCGTCTTGTAGGTATGAGATTTACTAAGACTTCAAACAGCATGAGAGTTTGCTGTGAGAGTTTTAATGCTGTCCAGGGTGATCATACCTCATATTAAACTCTTCACAAGTGCCATTATTTTCAGACTATCATGCTCTCATAAGGATAAATCATAACCATAAGCTAGTACCATCTTTGCAGTAATAAATATTTTCACACTTAATTTCACTTGAACTGGTATAGTAATTTTTGAAAAATGAGTGAAATGTGTTTTTTTTCCCCTTAACTTTTGCTTACCAGTAATACATAACAGCTGTCTTTTTCAGACAAATTCAAATCCATAACTTCTTAATCTTTTGATTTCTTCAAGTAAATAAAAAGTATGAAAAACGTACTTTAGCTATTAACTTTTAAGTAGAAAAATTAAATTGATTTATAAATAGATATAATTGAATACAAATCATTAAAAATAAATTCAGAATTAAAAAAAATCCCTACTCAATTTTTTTCAATTGAAAACTTACTAAAAATAAATCAAAATATTAGCATTAACATTCTAGAGCAACTGAAAAAAATTCTAAAAGAAAAAAAATGGATACTAATTTTCAATGCAATACAGATAGTACTACATCACTCCAAACTTGAAGACCTATATAGACAAAATGTAGTAAACATATAAAGAATGATCTCCAGTAGAACATCGATTTAAGCCTACAGCATTTTATATAATCAATAGTTCATAACTTTTTCACCAAAGTGCTACTACACTTTAGAAAATTTTCAAACCCAATTTGAAATACACAAAAAAAAAAAACCTAACTATTCATGTTGAGAGAGACAGTCCATGAAATGAAATCACCAGAAAAAAGAATTATCAATTATTTATTATTTTACAAATGCCAGGCCATTGACCATCAGGTCATTAGGCAACGGGCTCTCCAATACCTTTTTACAATGCAGTTAAGATCATTCAGTGCAGAGCACTCGTCCAAATGAGCGGCAGTCATGTCTTGTCCAGTGTCACACAAAACGCAGATAGGTGAAGTCACTAAATTAAAACGAAACAGATGAGCACAAAGGCAGTCATGTCCGGTTAAAAGTCTAAATTTAGCCACAGCAGCAGCACGAGGAGAACTTGGAATACCGTGGGATTTCTTACATAGTGTACTCCAAGGCTTATCACGAGCAACACGAGAAGCTGTAAGGCGAAATGATTCCCTAAAAATCCTTTTAATTTCCAGTTTGGCAGAATGAAGTGTCAGGTCTCTTCGAAAGTTCTGAAGGATACCCGTTCCCTTTTTTGCCAAAAAGTCTGCCCTCTCATTTCCCCAAAGACCACAGTGGGATGGTACCCATTGAAAGACGATCTTTCCTTTTATCTTTCCCAGGAGTTCTCTACAGTTCTGCACACATAAACAATTATTCTCATTATAGTTGGACAAAGCCTGAAGGGCAGAAGTAGAATCTGAAAGAATTACAGCTCTTTCAATGGGGGGAAGACGAACAGCAAGTTGCTGAAGGGTCATCAATTAAAATGACAGAAAAAGAAACATTTTATCTTGAAATTACTAAAAGTAACTGGAAATAACAGTCAAAAATTTCCAGATATAAGAGGAACACATAATCAATATTAAACTCTTACAGTTAAATTAATTTCAAAAGATACGACATTTATTCTAATCTAAACTACATCCCAAATTCTCCACAAGTTTTTGTGAAAAATGAAAAATAGTGTAAAATGGTTTATCGATATTTAATTCTATGAAATTAAAATAAATTTAAAATACAAACAAATAAGAAGTGAATAATTAAACATTTTACCAGTATTATAAACTGGCAAAACATACATGAAACTTAATAGTTCTAATTGCCCCATCCAATGAATTTTTTTCCCTTTGATTCGAAGCCGTACCTGATTTTCAGTAGGGTTTCTGATTTCCCGGGTTTTTCCATTCACGGGAACGCAATTGTCGTTCCCGGGAATACATCAAAATTTCAAAGAAATTAAAAAAAAAAAAAATCAAGTTATTTTTAAATAAAATCAATCATAATTATATAAAATAAGGATACATATAAACTCCAAAAGTAATACTTATTTATATAATGAGCTAAAAATACAAAAATATACAATAAATTGATTATTCATTTTTAAAATAAGATTTCAAAAAGCATAAGCAATTAATACTTTTATCACTCAACCTAGTTCTAAGCTTTGTAACGAACAATCCAGCAGCAGAAAATGCACTCTCGGCTTCAACTGACGTTGGAGGAATTGTTTTTAAAGCATCACAAAGTTTTATAATGTTTGGTGATGGATTTTCAGTCGAGTCGAACAACTGCATCTCTTGTTTCATGATTTTGTTGAAACTGGTACTTTTTTTGGTTGAACAATATAAAACTTTTGTTTTAGAGTAAATTGCTTTCTCTAATTTTTCATCTAATCTCAGAGGTTTTTCTTTCAAAATCTCTATGCTCTCTTCTTCTGAGTGTGAAGAGTTGGATATTGATTCCTCTTCTTCGCAGAAAAGCCTTGTCCCTATCATTTGGGCTTGTCTAACAATTCCCAGGCAATCGCGAAATATCGCCAGTAACTGGAGCTGCTTCGTATTTTCTCCCAAAATTCAGGTATTGCATAATCCTATTAAATTAATGTTGCGTCTCATTAATTCTTTGGATTAGAGAATATTTCATATTTTTTGCAAATTCTGAATTTTGTTCATTCAATTCTCCAATGATGAAAGAAAATACACCTTCTGCAGTTAGCAAAGTTGCATTTCAACTGCATAATTTTTCTAAGCCAATTTTTACTGGCTTTAAGCCTTTTACAATTGTAGTCACAGTTTCAAACTCTACATTGACCATCATTTGTTCTTCTTTAATGTCAATTAATGCTTTTGAAATTGCTGACTTTATTTATAAAAATCTTTCAAGCATTGCCAACAAACGATTCCAGCGTGTTTTGGCATCCAAACAAACCATCTTTTCACAGCCAAACTCTTCTTGAACATACTTTCGTAAAATATCATTCTTTATAGGGGACTTTCTGAATAATTTTACTACATTTTTAATCTTTTTTATAGTTTCATTTATGTTAGTTATGGAATTTTTTTCTGCATAAGTGACATGAAACAAAGCATCTGTTCCTACACCGCTTTCAAATTCTAAATCTAATGCTTTGTCTAAATCTTCAACAAGCTCTTCACTTTCACCATTGTCTTCTTCATGCGATTTATCTTCTACTTCAACAGTGTTTTCTGCCAAATCCATTCGTTTATTATAAAGCACATCACACACGGCTAGGTGTATGGCGTGTGCATAGCACAGGTGATACTCACAACTCATTATTTTTCCGAACTTAACCATTATACTAGCACCATCAGTAACACACGCAACTATGTGCTTTTCTGTTAGGATTCCGAATTCCTGTAGTTTAGTCTCAACCGCTTTAATACAATTTTCTGCTGAAAAGGATCCACTAATTCTTAGCATTCCTAAATTAAAGATTTCACCCTCATTGAAGTGAATGTTTATGTTCAAATATCGTCTATTTTTAAGCGATGTAAACTCCTCGAGCGTCAAACTACAATGAAGTCCTGCGTATAACTTTGATGAAATTTCATTAGTAACCCGAGCTTTAATCACATTGTTTATATACAAGCTTCATAACATCACTAGGGTTTGGAGGAAAGGAATAACCTTTATCATGTAAGGACTTCCTAATAAAGTTACTTTTTGTTATTGCATTTACCGTGAATCCATCTACACAAACAAGTTTACTTACAATTTCCTCTAGTGTTTCTTTTTTTTCTTTAAGAAAATATGATAAGGGTTTCTTTTGTTCAGAAGTAATTCTGATATCATTATGACTATCAATTTTTCTCTTAGTAACTTCAGTATTTTGTGATCCTGAAGAAACTGATTGAGTTGCTTTCGATATATTATGCTGAATTTGTAAATGCCGAAGCAAACCACTTGTTGACCAACCTCTACACTTCAAAATATTGCTACATTTCATGCATTTTGCATTTTCTTCATTTTTATTTTTTATGAAATACTGCCAAACAAAGGACTTTGTAATTGAGACAGACATATTTCAAATGGTTATGTTTAATTTTATATCTGAAATATATAAATTGTACGAAAAATAAGTAGATCTCAAATATTTGGATGTGTTACATCAACAGAACAATTAATACAATATAATTTTTATGTTCAGAACAAAACTTGAAACAATATTTTTCGGTTCTATTAAATGTGTGTGTGTGCGCATTCTAGTTATTCTTCACTTTTATTTTATACTATATATATATGCAGTCAGACCACCATTTTACAAATCTTTCTACATTGCAAATTTTTTCCTGGAACCTAGAACAGAAAAATATTGAAAGAGGAATCGCTATTTAACAAATTTTCCACATAATGAACTTTTCTTCTGGTTTTAGCGACTTTGTTAAATAGAGGTCCAACTGTATGTGTGTATATATATACTAAAATACTATATATCTAAAGAAGCAAATCAAATATAGGAGTATAAATAAATGCCAAAAGTTAAGTATATATATATATCATCAGTTCCAGTTTTTGTTCTGGAAAGACTGTTTCTTTCCCTCAGTTTTCAATTCAGCCTCGACTGATTAATTTTCCGATTTTTAAACGTTTGAATTTGTATTAAAAATGTGTATGTAATATAACTATCAATAAACCTGATAAAGGTTTAGAAAATAAATAGTGTATCAAATATATTTTCATCCATGCTCCCCGCAAAATTAGTATCATTTTGTGAGGCAAACAGAAATTTTAAAATCTGCCTTTTTACTCAATGAAATTACCTAGATGTTTTGATAAATTTTAAAAGGCAGTTTGTAATGAAATCTACAGAAAAAAGTACTTTGAAGAAATAAATAATTCTGAAGAAAGAAATTATTAAGAATTCGAATACAAAAGAATTTACTTAGTTTATAATAAATAAATGTCACACTATCTTTATTTTGCAGATGCTGTTACTGTCTCGATTTTTAATTTTCAACTTTATCATATACACAGAGGAAAAAATCTTTCCCCAAATTAAAAGTTTTTTTTTTTTTTTTGCACTAAAGAAAAAAATTGTGATGGCATGGAAACAATGTTACAATTCAAGATTTTATAAATTAAAAGTCTCGGGAAAAAGATTCACATTTGAAAAATAATTACTAAAATTAACCTTCCTTTACTGACTCATAGGCATTTGAAAATTAACCAGTCTAAGGTGAATCAATTATTAATTATTAGGGTTGTTACTAAGAGATAAATATTAATAAATACGTGAAGACTCATTTGCTGCTGAAGTGCCGATTATGTGCGCTAAAAATTTTAATTATTGTATTTATGGTATTTTATTTGTACAACCGATTTCTTATTTATGGAATTGTTATATTGTGGTTACATAAATATAAACAAATATTAAGAATCTCACGCGAAATTTAGGTTTAGAAAAATAAGAAATATCGCGAGATTGTTTATAAAAATATTCTCCCCCACACCAGTTTGTGGGCTCATTCCCTTCTTCAAATTTCTCATTCAATTAAATATAGCTCATAATAAAGACAAGTATCCAAAAACTTTTTTTGAAAAAAGGTTAAACAAATAATAGTTTTAAATATTAGTACTTACGTTATCCACATAAATCAAGATCTCGAAACTTCGATCAGACAGTGTTAATTTGCTACGAAATGTGATTACTTTGAAAAACCAAATACTTCTTGTTAACGAAGCTTGATACAGAGATAGAAATTGATTTGGACAGATACTCCTACCCACAGCTAGCTGGAAAAATTCTCACCAATACAATGAAAGTGTTAATCTTTGTTTCTCATATTACACTCTTACCCCACGAACATTCCTTCGTTCAGGAAGTTCAGGGTGAATGATTGCAAATTGTCACAGTAGGGTCAGCTAACGATGTCTGAGGTTGAAATCCACAGTCAAGTCAAAAATAACTACCTGATAGATAATTGAAGCCCCGTGCGATTCCTGGGAAATCCCGGGAACGAAGTATAATTCCTGGGAATAGATAAGTACAGAAATCTTATGATTTCCTGGGATCCCGGAAAGAAACCCTAATTTTCAGTAGTGTTAACACTGGGGGGGAAGTGAGGCTTAGATTCAAGTAAATACAATATATATAAGATCTAACTTTTATTACATGTGTAAAATTGCAGCACTTTTAACTGCTTGCATGTTAGAAAACTGCAGTACAGTGGGTGATTGGTTAACGAACATAATCCGTTCCAAGACTATGTTCGCTATCCGAATTGTTCGTTAACCGATCATCGATTCCCCATAGACTTCTATGTGAAATCGCTTAATTAGTTCTGAAGACCCTAAAAATTAAATTTTAAAAAAAATTATTATTTCTTAGTAAGTTTTTGATAAAAAATACATACATATAGTCTTGCATATTACTCAGTCCTTTTCATTTTTTGCTTATGGGACATTGATGAACATGCCCAATGTCGATTGCTTTTCTCTTTTTCAGGATTTTCGGGAAGTAATTAATAGCATTGTTGTTGTAAAGATCCCAAAACCTACTGACATCAACTTGGTTTGGGTGCCATTCTAAGACCATTGCTCTGACATCCACCCACTTTTTCAAAAGATCTTTAATGGCAGACGTCAGCATTGGTCCTCTTTCACCTTCCTCTTGTTCAGAAGGAGACACATTTCAATGTGTTTCTTGGTGTTCATCATTCAAAATTTCTAGGAGCTCTTCTGTCGTCAGTTCATCTTCATATCCCATTATGAGCTCTTCTATGTCATCCTCGTTCACCTCCAATTCCAGATTCTCTAGCAGTTATCAAAATTTCATCCATAATTTCAGGTGTGTATCCCTGATCACCTCCGAGTATGTGTGTTCGTTGTCTAAACACAAAAATCTTTCGTGAAAGTGTTCGTTAACCAATCACCCACTGTATTAACTTAATACGAAAGAATTCATATCCTAAGACATGGGAAATCTAATGTTATCATATTTGTGTTGCAAATCCAAAAAATGAAATTTAGAAAGAACATTTTTTTTAAGACAACTTTTTCGAAAAACGAATGTAATTCCACCATAAAGAGTTAAAAAAAACTATAAATAAATATATTCACAATAAAATGTGCTAAAATACCCCCAAAAACTGCTCTTAACATTAATTTTTGCAAAGTTGACTTGACACGTCTGATGACATATCTCCAAAGCAATTTTATTTCAGCAATATTCTGATTTAACATTTTTCGTTATAAGCTTTTTGATTTATGTATTTTTCTGGTAGGAAGAGGCATTAGTCTTCCATCTAAGTGTATTTTATATTTTCTCAATAACTGAATTAAATTAGTTTAATATACATGACTGTTTTGCTTATATTTCATTTGATTATTCCGAACCATTTCTTGGTTTAGATTCAATTCTGTGGCTCATTCAGTTTAAAAATATCTGATTTAGGTTTAAGCCATGTGTGTCACGTTTATTATTCTTTTTTTCATTTTAAACCTTTATATGCATACATTTGATACTTCCGTACTGTTTTGAGTTTTAGATTTAAAGTCGTCTCATTTCTTTTCCAGGTTAAGGATTTCTGATAACTTTAATGTTGCTTTCAAAAATTTCGTATTCTTTATTTTAAAAATGATGACCTAATTAAATCTAAAACCAGAAACAATACACAAAAATCAACTGTAAACATGAAAAAAAAATAAACGTTAAGATGCCTTAAACCAAAATAGAAATTACAATATGAATACCACTGTGACTACACAAAAAATAAGTAAGAAATTTTTAAGCTAAAAAAGAAATGACAAATTAGATCAATACGCGAAACAAAAATGTATATCAAACTAATCTAATTGTTATTGAAAAAATAAAAAGTAGGCTTAGCTTGAAGAGTGATGCATCTTCCAACTGTAAAAAATACTGTTTCAAAATAAACTAACAAATACTTAAAATACATAAATAAAAAAAAAAAATTTAACTCAGCATATGATGTAGCAGATTATAAGGCTGGAAAAAAATGTTACAACTAAAAGCTGATAATTGAAATTTTGGAGCGCAAAAATTTTTCAAGCAAATACACTGTGTTGCCAAAACAACTAACTAAAAACCCAGTTGAAAAAAAATATGGAAAAATCATTTAAAAATTTAATTTGAAAAAATCTAAAATGAATTTCGAAAAAAAAAACTCTTTGTAGTGCACATCATCAGGACCTAGAATAATTATGTGCCAAGTTTCATACTTCTGGATTGCTTAGTTTGGGCTGTAGAGGTGAAACACACACGCTTAAAGTCTCTTTTATTAATTAGATTAGCTTTTTCATGAACAGACTATTAGATGAATTAGGTTCATCTAAAGCCAGGAAAATAAAGTGCAAACATAGTTTTTTTGCAAATGGTCAAAATGCCCGGCAGCCATAATTCTAAGTTTATACTTTAATATTGGCACAAAAAAAAACAATTTGAAATGAACGAAGAATTATGTAAAACTTGTAAGTTTTTACAGGAAAAGTAAAACAATCTCAAAAGCATAAGTAAACAAAAATGTTAAGATAAATTGAAATGGATTCCTGGTCAAAATGACTAGTGCCACAATTCTTGTGTTAAAATTCCTATTATATGCTTCAAATATAAATCAAAACTGTATGTGTGAATAAAAAAATTTATTATTTTATGGAAACAATGACACTAATCTGATAAAAGTACACTATACACCAAGCTGCTGTAAACATTGGCCAAGTTAGGCAATAATATGGTTACATGGTACCTTGATTTTTAACATTTGGTTATGTGGTTGCCATCCTTATTACCTGCATTACAATTTTTGTATTGTTTATTGTTTATTTTTATGGTGGTAACCCCATTAATTTCAGACAATTTCAATTTGAGTTTTTCATACAAACATCCATTTCCATACTTAGTGCTGTCTACATTGCAGCTTTTGTCTTCTGTCATTCATTCTAACATGGATATTTTGGACATTATTGTAAGTATCAGGATCAGGTATGGATATTATTAGTAAGAATATTAGGACTCCACTTTAATTTTTATAGATAAAAGGATTGCTGAATTTACACTTAGTCTAATTTTCTAAGAGTTTTTTTTTTTTTTTTTAATTCTCATTCGCTTAAAATTTTACTCATTTGGGGTATCATGATATTTAATAAGGTCGACAGGGTGGCATGGTTGGTTTGTTGCTGGCCTTCTGTACCCAAGGTAGCGGGTTTGAACTTGGCCCATGTCGATGGATTTTCATGATGCAGAAAATCGACAGCAGCCATGTCATATGATTATACAGCATGTAAAAGATCCCTAGGGGGATGCTCTAGGCAAAATTAAATCCTAGTACAGGTTCACATCATGAGAGATTAGGTACCTCCCTCTAGGGAGAAAACTGGATGTGAAAATTACCTGTGGCAATAGTATCCACTTTTATGGTGCCACACTAAAAAGAGATACCTGCTTTTGGTGAATGTACTACGCATATTGATGAACTCTGTTGATAATTGTTCATAATCTGCCATTAGAAATAAAAAAATATTTATAAGTGCGACAGCAGCCAAATACAAATTGTTTACTGACAAAGCAAGAAATTTAATTGTTATATGTTTTATTGGGAATCTTATAAAAAACAAATTTGCATGGCCGCAAAAGAAAATATATCAGACATTCATCTTTCACTGTCAGCAAACTGTAAATTTCCACTTTATTTTACTTTTAATTAATGTATTTTTAAATGCTTCTTGTTCAATGAAATTCACTATAGAAATTTATGAATATATTGAAAATTATTCAAATTATTTTCAATATATTTGAATTCCTTGAATACAATTTCAACATATTCGAGAAATCGGATTCATAATCTTTCATAATACTCCATAATCTTTCATAATACTCCATAATCTTTCATAATACTCCATAATCTTTCATAATACTCCATAATCTTTCATAATACTCCATAATCTTTCATAATACTCCATAATCTTTCATAATACTCCATAATCTTTCATAATACTCCATAATCTTTCATAATACTCCATAATCCATCTTTTTTTTTTTTCTCTATAGAAATTTCTTTCTTCAGCCTGAAATTTATAATTTTTTTTAACTGTTTATTTTTGCAATTAAAGTACCATTAAAGAAATAAAATACTGCTTTTCAAATTCAAAAATTTCCTAAAAAATTTAATTACAATGATTTACATAAAATATTACTAAATGCAATTAGCTTTTTATTTTATTTTTCCTAAAAGATGGACCACAGCATTTCTCTGTAAAATACTATTCTAAACATACCTGTGATAATGCTGCATCATACAGCTTACAGGCTTGATCACTTGCAGATGACAGATGAAGACCTTCCTTCTGCCATTCCTGTATCAAAACACACAAAATGTTTAAAATCAAATTCATTAGAGTATACTTTTAACTAGCAAATTGATAGTAATTTTAAAAAAAAGAAGTTTTGAAACAAAGCATTACACATACTAATGTTGACCTATATTATCTACAACTCTTATGTTCAAAATGCTACTAATCAGACAAGGACTAACTACATTTAACATAAATTTATATATCTAAGATATTCAAATAATTGAGAAAAATAGTACTCTGCTCATAGGATAAGTGAAAGGAAATTTCTAACTAAAAGCAATTTCTGTTTATGTGGCCAATATTATCCACCAGAAATACAAGAGTGACTACATTACTATTGACACTGAACTCCCCTCTTCAGAGGCTTAATAAGCTCCTGTCCCTATATGTTCAATAAAATATACAATCTGGTAGGATATAAAAACTATCAATTTAATATTTATACAGTTTGATAAACCATTCTTTATAAAATATACATCCCCACTAAAGAAAGGGGAAAACTTCTCGAAGAACCATCCCTCATTAATACTATTGTGTCTTAATATAGCTCAATATAGAAGAAAATAGAATGTTGGACAATAATAATGAAAGAATTAACTGACATTAAGAAGCCCTTAAAAACTAAGGTCAATAAACTCAAATTGCCAAAGAATTTATCAATTTACAAATGTATAACAAAGATGTCAGTAAACATAAAATACTTTGTAAAACATAACACTAGCATACAATTGTCTGCTGGTGTTATATTTATAGTTTAGTTAATTTTCAAGCATTAGTAATTGGTTATGTTTTATAATTTTCATTATACAAATATTCACAAATTATTAACTAGCACAAGAATTCCAAAAGCAAACTATTAGCTTTAGAACCCCATTTTAATATTAGTCAGACTCCAAATAGAATTAATAATTTTACAGATCTGCTTTGTGATTCTAACATTTTATTTTATACAAACATTCACAATGCACATTTAAAAGTAATGACATCTAATTTATATTTTTGTAAATTTTTAAAAACTCAAACAGCATTTCAAACAATAAATTGCAAAAACATGTTACAATATTACGATAATCGATTTAAAACCACAAAAAAATTTTATTTGCCGAGAAAATAATGCATTTTGAAATCATCCGAAGATGATCCAGAAAATCACGCGGAATGAATGATCCAGCAATTATTTTCTGCACGCATATACAATTCTTATATCAATCTAGCTATCACATTCTTAAAAATTACAAATATACGGATTTTCAGAATTATAAAACACCTAAATACTACCAAAATCTCACGCTTATTGGGCAAATACATGAAACCACGCTTTGAAAACAATGAAATTTATTTTTAAAAAAACCACAAGCATTTTTTCAATTCTTCACAACAACTTTGTTTAAAACACTCCAAAGAGAATGCAAAATAAATTTTAATCCAAAATCTAGTTTTTATCCAACATGCAAGAGGTCTTTAAACGATATGTCATTAAGAGAGTGACAGCTAGGAGTACATCCAGAAATCAAAACACAAAATAGTTCTTACAGAAACACCTCGCCAGAATTTTCTCATATTACTGTCATATCTTAATACGGCATAATATAAACGAAATGGGATTGTCAGTAATTGATAAATTATAACGAAAAATAATTGAAACGACAGTTCCACCGCCACACTTAAGCCGTTTGCAATAAAAAAAATATCACGAGCCCAGAAGTTAAAATGATAGAGATAAAACAGACATTTGATAGAGAAACCACGGGCTCTACGCCCACAGCAAAAAGTTGATGCCAAACAGTGATTTCTTAGAATATAATTTTGGTTCTTCGCTACCCCTGTAGAGGAGTAGTTATATATCACTTTAAAGAATAATTGTTTCTTAGCACTAGAACCTCCGTCGGTGTCGATTAGACACCAGAGCCTGTTTAGTTTGTTCTCCTTTCCATATTTTTGCAGGGAATTTGAAAATTTTTCGTGACTTTTAATCATTTTACATGGTAATCACACAAAAAAAGTTTTGCGGCTCTAGGTTAATTAGGAGAGAATTTAGAACTAAATATACCAAGAACGTCCGCTTGTGTCGCTTCGACACCCAGGCAATTCATCAATGTAAATAACTCATTCAGCAAAAAAAAAAAAAGTTCACTAAATGGATACCATTAGTAAAACAAACTTCCAGAAGTAACATCGCACATTTATTTGACCTTGAATGCAGTGTTATTGAGTTAACAGCAGAAATGATTCAGTTTTACTAAAACCATTGTGTCTAAGTGTTTCCTTGCATAGCGTTTGCTTATCTGCTCAAAAAAGATTTCATTCAATTCTCGAACCTTGAGCAGAGCAGACACACCGAAACGAAGACTCGTAGAAAAGGTCTAAGTCCTGATAAAATTTCTAATTTATTGCTAGAGCTTTCTGAAAATCCCCCTCTCCTAGCTACCCCCTTATCTCCTGAACGGCCATGTCCTAACTACCACACCACACTAACGGGAGGACGTTTGAGCTCTGGACAGATTTAACGTGCATCGTGCCTCTACACGGCGGGTTTTCAGTAGTACTAGGCTCGAACCAGTGGCATAACGTAAACCTCCCGCAACGTGGGGGCCCAGGACTCTAGTGGGAACAAACCCTAATGTTATGGTATTAAAATCCTATGTAAGATCCGGCTTGAGGTCCAAAGCCTGACTTTTCAGGGAAGCCCTAATATCCTCCGTTACACCACTGGCTCGAACTCATGACACGCCAGCCACGAGTTCATTACTTTGACCATTAGGCTACCATGGCCTCTTCAACTGAAATAGGAGAGTGATCCATTTGAGATCCATACATCTGGCTACGACACAAGCAATAACGTAAAAGAGCTTTGGAAATTAGTGTTGTGCGGTTTTTATTAGATTAGGTTATAGAATTATAACTTTAAATGCGACTGCATTAAAAAAATACATTTGTAACATCAGTTTCGTGCTCGTTTTACGTTATAAATTTTTTACAACAGTCTTAAGAAAAAAATTTTAGTGTTGTTAAGCAGATAAAAATATTAGAGATCCATTATAGGTTCAAAAATAGTTCCTTTCGTACATAATTTTTTTAAAAAAATAAAATTTCCAAATTTCCTTTGAAAGAATTATTTTTTTATTGAGGAAATCTTGTTATTTAAATATAAATTGGAAAACTTATCTAATCTTATCTTATCTACCTTCTTGGATAATTTTATTTACACTGTTTAGACTTGTTTCAAGTGTATAATATTTCAATAAAAATGTCTAATTATTGGAAATATATCTTTGCATACTTTTTATGTTGATTGATTGAATATTAACGTCGCACTGCTTAGCTACACGAGGGCTTTTGGAGACGGACCACGTAATTTTGAACCATGGTCAAGTAACGTGGACGACACCTGATTTTCAATTTTGATGTGTTACTTTGTTATTCCTGTTTGAAGTGACCTTCACGATAAGAGATATTTTAATTTTTACAAAAACTAGAGCACTTTATCTAAGTCATTATTCGAAATTGCTTAAAAAAACATTGACTTTATTCACATAAAGAACTGCAAATTTTGAAATAAAACAGTTATTGATAAATCTGAAGATCAAAACACTTCTACTGTTATGCAGAACATAAGCAAAAAATTTCAGTAAATTATTTTCAAAACTTTTTGAGCAATCGCGGTCCCCGTTTGAGTTTTTCGAAAAACAACACATTTCGAGTAAAACGCATTTTAAAGTTTGACATCTTGTGTAAAGTTAAGGCATTTGCTTTTACTAAAACGCTTGTAGTTTTTGTTTTAGTGGAGGGAAAATAAAGTACTTGGTATTGTTATTAAGTTAATAAAATGGTCTATAAAATAAAGTCATAAAAAAATTTGCCAATTTTTGAAAAAAAAATCATGGTCTTAGGGTAGTCGGATACCTTAAGATTGTTTCTTTTATCAACTTAGAGCTAAAAATGTATTACTCGTAAAATTTCATAGGTGACCTGTTTCACAGATAACGCCCAACCCACACGATCGTGCGGGTACCGTCTACGTTCCGGTAGGTGGTGCGGGAATTTTTTTATTATTTTTTCCAGTGTCATTGGGGTCCATATACTATTAATAACCGAAAGAATTTAATATTTAAAGATAAAAATAATTCGAGTCGTAAAATAATAATATATTTTGCTTAATACCTGTTCGAGTTTTAAAAGAAATCCTTTTTGATAATAGAAATGTCCTTTAGATTAAAAACATTTCTTTAAATGTTTTATTAAACGTTTTCATTTGATTTTACTATAATAAATTACTTTTTTATTAAATTCTGAAATGCATTATGCAAATTCTTTACTATGGATGGTACATGATTCTTCGCGTGTGCGACTTTTTTTTTTCTCTTCCTCCTTTTCTGTTTGGAGTGCCCAATCAGCAAGAGGCAGTCACAGATGTTTTGTACAGTCTTAAATAATATTCAGAATGGTTAAGATAAAGTGCAGGATATACTTAATCGTTTGCGAATGAAAGCACAATTGAATTTCAACAATGAGTAAATAAAGATGAATTCAAAATTAACACCGTAATTTTCAAGAAAATGCTAACTGTAATATTTTTTATGTTCAAAATAAGATTGAAATATGCCAGATGTATAAAATCTATTTCAGTTGCTAAGAAATATATTCTTAAAAAGTACTATGGCACAAATCATGATGCAAACTATGACCAACACTTAGCAAAACTTAGTGAAGATAAATTGTCCGAATTGTGTGTGTGTGAGTTCAATTTTTCAAAAACAATAAATCACACTCATTAAATTTGTTGAAGACTTATGTATTATTACATTTAATTTCGCAAGCAGATCGAAATCATTTACTGAAAGGGAATTTATTAATTAATGTTTATTTAAAACACAGCGGAAGTATTATGTCCAACACAAACAAAATAAATTAAAAATTAAGTTTAAGTCTAAATATTATTGGTAGTAGAGTTGATGAAATAGCCGAGAATTTGAGAAATCAGCATAATTCAATGATAACATCATTTCAAGCTTACTTCATTGCAATATTTATTGCAATACAGGTGTTCGAAATTTCGCTTAGCTAATCGCTTTTTTTCACGGATGCAATAATGATTTAAAAATGAGTGAAGAACTTTTGGAAATCATTCATATTCAAGATACAACATCTAGAGCTGATATTTTTAGTGTACTTATAGATGTTTTGAAGAGATATAAGTTATGCCATTGGAAAAGTTAGTTTGCTTTGCATGATGGTGCGCCTACCAAGATTAATATTACTAAATGAGTAGTAGCAATATTAAAAAGAAACATGCAAACAGCATGACAATAATAATTTTGAGCATTTTCATTGTATTATACACCAGCAGGTACTGTGCTCCAATGTTTTAAACATATGACATTGTTATAAAACTAGTCACCAAAATTGTAAATTATATTCGAGAACATAATCTTCGCAAATCAGCTTCATTTCTCGAAGATATATAGCACGAATTCAATGATCTGCAATATTATATGGAAATTCAGCGGCTTTCAAATCATAAAGTGCTAAAATAATTCTTCATATTGCTGGACGAAATTATTATTTTCTTGCAAAGAAAAATATTATGAATGTGCTGAATTAATAGATGAACAATGGATAAAGGACCTGGCTTTCTCAGTTTATATTACAAGCCATCTTAATCAACTTAATTTTAAGTTTTAAAGCAAAAGTCATGTTGTTACAACTGTATTAAATATTATTACTTTGGCGAAAATAAACAGAAAAGAAAACTTGTCTCACTTTGAAAGCTGTCAGTATCTGTTGATTAAATCCCATAAATTAAAATTTACTGAATACGCTCACAAAATTAAATAATTTAAAACGGAATTATTAATTCTAATCATAAAAGCTGTGAGCTATAATTTTCACTTTTACTTCATATCCATCTATCGAAATTGAAATTGTTGATAAAAGCTAACAAATAAATTAATGGAAATTCAATGTGATTCTTTGCTGAAGTAAAAATCTGTGGAAGTTGAAATTCTAGATTTTTATTCTAATTTATCAGAGTAGATCTGTTTTCTAAAATTTATCGTTTGTTATGCAAATAATGGTTATGTTCGGAAGCATTTATTTATGCGGGCAATTATTTTCTTTAATGAAAAATAGCGAGAATTCAGAAAGATACGATGAATCCCAATCAACATTTATCGTAAATATTAAAAATTACACCAGCTCAGTATTTTTAATCAAATCTTGATGACTTGTTTTGTGAAAAAATTGATGTCAAATATCTTCTAAAAAGTTTTGTTAAATTGAAAGTCTTAAAAAATGCGTGTTTTTGTTCTTTTATTAAAAATATAAAATATGTATAGATTAAGTTTAAAAAATAACATGAAATTAAATTGACTACATGTGTATAATATACAATACATTGAGCTATACATTAATAAAGACATAATACATTGTAAAAATCGTATTTTGTTGATCTTTTGAAAATCGTAAACATGCGGCCCCCAACTTATAATAAAATAGACCATGTGGCCTGTATTATCATACGAGTTTGACACCCTTGCATTATCCGAAGACAATGTTATAATCATTTGCTTACCTTTTCTTTAATTTTATTTAGAGAAATACGAATGCAGTTTTTTTTAATGTTAATTTTTTTAAATACAATTACCTTTTTTCCAAATAATACCACATAAAATATTGGTTTGTGAATTTTTATAATGCTTTTAAACTTTATTATTAAAATCCATGCCATTGTCTTTTTCAATTCCTACTATTAGTTCACTCTTTCCCTATAATATGTATATATATATATATATATATATATATATATATATATATATATATATATATATATATATATATATATATATATATACGACATGTTTTTTGAAGTCAGAATTAGACTTAGTTTTAAAAAAGATCTTTATTTGATGAAATCTGTGCAAGCTCTGACGCTGAGCGGAGAGAGAAAAAGAACGCCACGGGATGTTTTAAGCGGGTAACACTTAAAACACAGTTGCTCGCGGCTTTTATGATTGTACTTGAAAGTTAATGCTGACTTATAGGGGCTATTAAATCTAACGATCTGGAATTAGACATGTTTATTGGCTAGGCCATTTGTTCGGAAGAAATAAATGGGTGATTAGTTTGATACTTGACGATGAACTGAGAAAGATGAGTTAAGTGCTAGATAGGGAATTTAATTTTTAATCTAATTTAATTATTCTTACATTAGCCCCCAATTTTAAAACGGAGTCATGGCGTGGTTTTTTCTCTCTTTACAAACTTAATTAATTTTCAACATATACAAAACACTACATAACATCATTTGGAAACGCATATTACGCATAGTAGAAATATTTAAGTAATAGGAGTACAAAAATCAAAATGCTCTAAAATAAACGAAATTATAACAACAAACACAGCAATGGCACTTCCAAAATGTAAATTGATAAAAATGAATTTCCTTACATATAAATGAAGATTAGCTTGTTCAAATCTATTCGACATCCAGAATAAGAGCTCGCGTTTCCTCCTATTCTTTCATAATAATAGATTCGTATAATAGCTAGCAGATAATGTTTTCAAAAAAAAATTATATTGGAAAATAATATTATATGAAACAAAAAGGTAATAGATATAAAAATATATGATATCATACAAATGTTAAAATAATAATTTTGTATAAAATTCTACTCTGGCGCCATCGTGGTAATACCTTATATTGTTACACAAATTTTGCATATATGAAATACATTTTTTAAAAAAATAAAAAAATATATACACTAATAAAATGAAATTATTAATAATATGAAAACGGTGTACAACAGCTTATATGCACTATTCAATACAATAAACAATATTTTATTTCTTATGCGTTATAAAATATTAGAATATAAAAATTATAAAAATATAGGGGGGAATAAAAAAAAGAATATAAGAGTTATAAGAATAAAAGAATGTAAGAATATAAGAGCCCTTTTTTATTATTTTTGAGTCGGAAAAGTGGACTCACTTCTATAATCACCTTTAGTATTTAAGGAAATTTTCTCAATATATTCAATGTAACTTAACAATATTGCACACAATTATTTTGAATCTCTCCGTAACATTCTAAATATTCGTTTCATATATAAAAATTTCTTTACTTTCTCTTACATCACATATTAATTAATATAAACTATATCATGCTACTTATTTTTGAACACAACTCTCTGAGAAATCTGCGTGATCAACTTACAGATGTTCAGGGATGCTAATAAGAAACAATAAGAGGTGTACATATCAAACTAAACACGTTTGTCCTCTTAATGTTTCAAGATATATACAAAATTATAATGATTGTATTCTCCCTTATCCACTGTATAATATCCAAAAATAAGCTTCAAGTTATTAAATTAATTTTAAATTTAGATAAGGAAAATTTCGAGAAATAGTGAATCTTGATTGATGGCCGGTATATCTCAAAACACACAATTTCAAAATAAAAAAAAATTAAAGGACATGCAATAAGATTACTGCTGAATAAAATAATTAACAAAGCAATAAAATTCAGTGGAGAAAAAGAATACAATGTGACTTTATTTTTGTTTCTTATAAAAATCAATATCACTAGTATTAATACATTATTCATGTTTCTAAAAACTTAATTTATATCTTTCAACTTTAAAAAACCAATTTCTATCATAAATGTTAACTCATTCAACAGCTTAAGATAAAATTATGAGAAGTATATTAAAATTTCTCAAAATTTGGTATGACAAAACCTATACACTTTGTTTTCTCAATTAAAATATAAAAAAAATATCTCATTTAACACAACTATATTATAAAAATTAAATATCATATCACATATTATTCTTTTTCGCCGAAAAGTCTTGCTAAGCAGAACTCAGTTATATCTGTATAACGTAAGAGGTTATTTTGGTTATATTTTCTTATTCTTCTTATTATGGGTATTTTGTTGAAGGTAATTGAACTGAAACTTTTCAGATGGATGAAAATGTCTTAAACGGACTGAATGAACCAATTCAGTGTCAGTTTTATCAAGGGCATTGGGTCTATCTATTTCAAATAATACATCAGAACATTTTCTTAAAACGATATAAGGGCCTGAATAAGGAGGACTTAATTTCCTTGTATTAAGGTATTGAAATTCCTCATACATTACTAAGTCACCAACCTTGAAATCAGCTTCCTGAAATTTTTTATCATATCTAATCTTATTTATTTTATAATATTGTTCGGTTCTTTCTTTGGCTAATTTTCTTGCTTCTTCTATGGGAGGATATACACTGGTGTGCAAAAATTAAGGACGAAGTCGAAAAATTAGCATATCAGCTGAACGAAGAGGCAGAGTGGACAGAAAGACCAATCAGGAGATTAAGTAAGGTGATGTACGGTAGCACATGCGCAGATATGCAGGTAGACGTAATGGGGGAGTGTCTGAGTAGTATAAAGCATGTTGTCGGTGTAAGATCAGTATTTCTGGCAAAGAGATTGCACGCCGTATAGCAGTTAAAATCACACCGAGTTGCTGCCTCAGCGAGAAATTGCGAATAATCAATCTGTTAGACGACATCTGGATGCTTTTACCCGAGGTCGAATCATTGGGAAGTTGGAGGAAGGCCGCAGTGTGACAAGTGTGGCTGCAGAGTTCGGAATTACTCACAGCATCGATTCACGACTTTGGAAACAATTTCAAACTACAGGAACAGCTATCCGGGGGTTCAGTAGTGGCCGTCCACGAGGAACCACACCCGCAGATGACCGGTACATTGTCTTACAGGCCAGAAGAAACAGGCGGCAGACAGCGGGAGAAATCCCTAGACACACGACACAGGCGACTGGACGACCGAAATCGCGTTTTACAGTGGCCAGAAGACTGCACGGTTGTGGTCTGTTTGCTCGACGCCCTGTACGGTGTGTACCTTTAACGCCTGCCCATCGGAGAAGGCGTTCTCTGTGGTGCCGGGAACACCGGAATTGGAGAGACAATGAATGGGGACGAGTACTCTTTACAGATGAGAGCAGATTCAGTTTGAGTAGCGATTCTCATCGCATACTCATCTGGAGAGAGCGGGGAAGCCGCAATCATCCCTCGAACATCATTGAAAGGGACAGGTATGGAGGTCGCGGTGTTCTCGTTTGGGGAGGCATCATGCTTTGTAGTCGTACAGACCTTCACATCTTCGACGCAGGTTCAGTCAACGGGACCCGTTATTGTAACGAGATTCTTCTTCCATATGTGCGTCTTTTTTAGAGGCGCTATGGGTCTGCAGTTCCTTTTCATGGACGACAATGCACCATGTCATCGCACAGTAGCTGCCGAACAGCTCTTAGAGAGTGAGGATATTGAACGTATGGATTGGCCGGCACGATCTCCGGATCTCAATCCCATCGAGCATGTATGGGATTTTCTAGGCAGACGCTTGACAGCTCGTACCTTACCATCAGTAACGATTCGGGAGCTTCGATTGGCGCTGCAAGACGAATGGGCAGCAATGCCTCAACAACTCATTGACACCCTCATTCTCAGCATGGGCAGACGCTGTGAAACCTGCCTAGCAGTCAGGGGAGATCATATCCCCTACTAAAGACCGGATGTTTCTTGCTGGACACCCATCACAGGGATGTTTCGGCCTTCAGTCGCATTGCGCTCCATGCTACTTTTTCAATCAATCTTCTTTTTATCCCTCTGATTTCTCTTTTAGTAAGTGTTGCTTACATATTACACATGTCTTAACGTATTGGGGATCTTACGGTATTAAATGTGTTGATTTGGAAAGCTTTTGTACAAAGTTATATTGAAAAAACCGTCTCGTCCTTAATTTTTGCACACCAGTGTATCTCATTATTTTTAGTGAAATTTCGAAAGGTAAATTACCATACATTAAGTAGGTTGGAGGGAAACCTGTTATTGTATGTGGATTTTGATTATACTGATGGGTTACTTTTTCTAGAATTTTTGTCCATGGGACTTTACTTGAACTATTGCTAATTTCACACTTTAAGCGAGTAATGATGGTTTGATTTATACGTTCAACTTTTCCATTGGTTTGTGGTCTGTGAGAAATAGTTAGTAATTGAATGACATTATTATGTTTTAAAAAATGCTTAAATTTTGAAGAGGTGAACGCAGTATTTCTATCACTTAAATTTTTTTCCGGTATATGATTCTGAAAAATTTGTCTTAAGCAATTTATATAAGTATCTGTTGTTGCATTTTTTGATGGAAAAGTCCAAATGTACCTAGTTGCATGATCAATAATAATGTGCAAATATTTTTAACAGAGTTGTAATAATGTAAACCACCTACACTATCTATCGATAAAAGTTCAAAGGTTTTTTCACAAAGGGGAAGTGATTGCATCAGTCCGTATTTTTTTCTGATGTGACTGTTCAGTCCGTAATTGTATCTATTTTTGTCGCGAATGCCATCCGCCGACTGAGCCCCTCCACCAAAGTTTTGATGTAACCCTTCGCTTCAGTTGTTGTTGTAGCTTCCATCTTGGAACAGCGTGCGAATAGCACCATCTCGTAATAAAACCAATTTACAGTCCAAAGGTCGCAACGTTTTAGTTAAACACGAACCAGCATTTGACAACAAACATTTGTAAAACAACACAAAATTTTTGTCCGTCGAGCCGGAGAAAAAAAAATGGATAAGCTTAATAATTCGAAGCGTGCAATCAAAGGCATCATAACTAAGATAGAAACTTTCGTAGAAGAATCAGGGAATCATACTCCGACAAAACTTGATATTAAACTGAAACGTGTCCAAGAAATGAACAGAAAGATTGATGAATTAAAGGATCAGTACTATGATATCAAGGATATTAGTGAATCGGAACTACAAGTGATAGAAGGTGACATACAAAGTATGGAGGACAGACTAGAGGAGCTGGAGGTAAGAATTAGAGATCTTCTCAATTCTTTAATTGCTAAATCTTCTGTTAGTTCTGTTCATAATCATGAAAATGCAATATCTCAAACTAATTCTAAACTGAAATTAGAAATAAAACTACCGGAAATACCTTTACCGGTATTTAGAGGTAGATACGACGAATGGCCTAGCTTTAAATCACAATTTGATAACATTATAAGTAATAACAATGACTTGAGCGAGTCACAAAAACTTTATTATTTGAAAGCGTGATTACAAGGTGATGCCAAAGTACTTGAAGCAGTTGATGATTTCTTTGAATCGCTCATCACAGCATTAAAAACTATATTTGAAAATAAGCGTCTCCTTACTGAGACTCATATTAATGCTATATTAGAAATAGAAAAGTTAACAAGCGAATCAGCTCGAGATATTAGAACCATGACAGATATTCTAAGCAAGAATATCAGAGCTTTAAAACTCTTAGGTTTTAAACGCAATAATTTATTGGATCTTATATTGCTTAATATCATTCTGAAAAAAATAGATCGAGAAACTCGTAAACAATTCGAACAATCCATTGATTCAAATCAAATTCCTGAATTAGATACATTTATAATGTTTTTAGAAAAAGAAGCCAAACTATAGATAGTATTAATCGTTCTGCTCCTATTACTCATAAACCAAAACAAGTACCCTTCCATAAAGGTAAAATATTTCTTAATTCGAATGATTCATCAAATTCTTGTGCAATCTGTCAACTGCCTCATTTGATTTATAAGTGCAGCGCTTATCAAAATATGAAAGTATCCGATAGATTTAATCAAATAAAAAAACGCCTTAATTTGTGCATCAGTTATTTAAAGGAACATCATAAAATTAAGGATTGTAAATCGAAAAACTCTTGTTCTGTTTGTAAAAAACGTCATCATACATCGTTACATATATTTGAAGCGATTCCTTTACCGCTGTCTTCAACATTAGCTAACGAACTGAAACCCCTACCGGATATGCAAGGGTCAACAACCACAGATCACTCTTATACGTTTTCGAACTGTGTGGGAGAAAAGAAAAATATTTTACTCCCGACTGCAATGGTTTACCTCAGGGGGGCAGAGAATCAGCTTTTCCCCTGCAAAGGGATTTTAGACTCAGGATCTCATCTTTCCTTCATTCGACAACGGCTGGCTAATAAACTCCCTCTGAAAAAAATAAACGCGTCTATTTCGGGGTTAGGTGAAATAACCCTTAGAGTTAAACAAAAGGTTAATACGGTGATTCAAAATAAAAATGGAGACTTTTCAACGCCGTTAGAACTATTAATCGTCCCGTATATTACCACAACGTCTATCCATCGCATGGATGCAACTAAAGTAAACATTCCTTCGAACATTGATCTCGCGGATAAAGATTTTGGTATACCAGGAGAAATAGATATGCTTATTGGTGCGAGCTCTTTTTTGAATTATTAAAACCCAATAAATTTCGATCGCCATGCGAAAAATGGCTGTTTCAAGAGACTGTTTTCGGGTACATTGTTGTAGGGAGTTTCGATAAATTTGAGGAAAAATCATATTGTGGCTTAGCTATTAATGCGGAAATAAATTCAGATAGTCTTAATCAACAATTGCAAGCATTTTGGGAAATTGAAAAGGTAGATGAATCTTCAATAGAACATAGTTTAGAACATAGTTTAGAAGAAGAAATTTGTGAAACCCAATATCAAAACACTCATTATCGCACTGAAGAAGGACGCTATGTTGTACAATTACCCCTTAAAAAAGATCCATACTGTTTAGGTAGTTCAAGGTTCTTGGCTGAAGTTCGTTTGAATCAACTTTGGAAAAAACTCTCGAAACATTATGAATTACAAACCCTTTATAAATTGTTCTTACAGGAATATATTGATTTAAACCACATGTGTGCAATTAGTAGCTGACCCCCTAGAAACAAATATTTCCTATTTTCTACCACATCATGGAGTGTTTCGCCCCGATAGTAAAACTACCAAGCTTAGAGTAGTTTTTAATGCCTCTTCGAAAACAACATCAAGTCTTTCTTTGAATGACATTTTGTATAAAGGCGAGATTTTGCAGCAAGATTTATTTTCAATTCTTTTGAGATTTAGGCAGCACACATTTGTCTTTACAACGGATATTTCAAAAATGTTTAGACAGATTTTAATTAACCCCGGTCATCGAAATTTGCAGATGATTTTATGGAAAGACAGTGTTGATGTGTGTGTGTGTGGTCCTGTACAAACTTACAAACTCAACACTGTAACTTACGGGACTACTTGTGCACCCTATCTTGCTACCCGAACCATTCAGCAATTAGCTAGGGACGAAGGAGAACATTATCCTTTGGCTGCATCAGTTACAATCAGAGACGTTTACATGGATGATATTTTAACAGGTAGTTCAGACTTTCAAGAAATTCAAAAACTACAATTAGAATTAATTAGTTTATTTAAAAAAGCGGGTATGAGCCTACATAAGTGGTGTAGCAATACTCCAGAAATATTGAATTCAATACCTAAAGAAGAGCAATCTTGGTATTTCCATTGCCAATCATCAGACCAAAAAACAATTAAAACTCTAGGAATCATTTGGAGTCCATAATTTGATTATTTCTTTTTTAAGACCGTTGTGAACTGCCGTGAGTCGTATACAAAAAGAGAAGTTTTACCCATTATTGCACGTTTATTTGACCCCCTTGGATTCTTGGGGCCAATTCTAACTAAGGCCAAATTAATATTACAGAAACTTTGGGTTCTCAAATTAGAATGGGAGGAACCTCTCTCCAATCCAATAGCTAAAGAATGGAACGACTTCGTGTCTACCTTGCCAGTTATTCAAAATATCCATGTCCTTCGACTCGTAATAGGAAAAGGCAGAATTATTATCCATGGATTTGCCGACGCCTCAACAGCAGCGTATGGTGCTGTACTATATGCTCAATCGATCTCAGAAGAGGATGTATCTACAAGACTCTTGTGCAGCAAATCCCGTGTTGCAACGGTGAAACCAATCACTATCCCTCGTTTGGAATTGTGTGCTTGTGTGTTATTGTCACAGCTCCTGGAAAAGGTTTTACATTCCTTGACGCTACCTATACAGCAAATAATGCTATGGACTGACTCTAACATTGTGTTAGCCTGGATTCAGCGATCCCCTGAGCAGCTTAAGACGTTCATCGGCAATAGAATAAACATTTTACAGAGACTAACCCAGAACTGCCAATGGAATCACGTATCCTCTAATGAAAACCCGGCTGATCTAATATCACGTGATTGAATGCTTCGGACATCTCTTCTAAACAACTTTGGTGGCATGGCCCAGACTTTTTAAGGGAAGAACTTGAAGCAAACCCAATTGACTTTGAAAGGATAACTTCTGACAGTGACTACTTAAAGGAACTTAAACCCGCAAATGTGTGTGCTTTTAACTTCTTGTAAATTCTCTCTTATAGATGATCTTTCAAAACGTTCTAATAACTATACTAAATTTTTGCATATTTTGAGTTATTTTTTCAGGTTCCTCCACAACTCTAGAAATCCTAGTCTAAAAAGGTCTGGTCAATTAGATTATAGTGAAGTGAATGAAGCAGAATTATGCCTCATTAAAAATCTTCAAGCCTCTGCCTTTCAAGAAGAAATCGAGTTTCTAGCTAAGAGTAGTTGTAATTCAAAAAAAGGTAAACTTTTCTCTTTAAATCCATTCCTCGATGGAAATCAAATTTAGAGGGTTGGAGGACGTTTGCAAAACTCGGATTTAACTTACAGTCAGAAACATCCAGCTATACTCCCAGCGGATCATCTTCTCACCAAATTAATTATGATAAATATACACAATAGAAATTTTCATTTAGGCCCTCAAGCTTTGCTTTATTGTACAAGACAAAGATTTTGGCCACTTCGTGGCAGATCAATAGCGAAGAAAATTGTGCACGAATGCGTAGTTTGCTTCAAAAATAAACCTATTGTAGCAAACCAACTTATGGGATCTTTACCTCGAGAGAGAGTAAACCCTGGTTTTCCTTTCCTGCATACAGGAATTGATTATTGTGGACCCTTTTTTCATAAGGTATAAACACCAGAGAAAGGGTACTTACCAAAAGATATGTAGCCATTTTTGTTTGCTTAGCCTCAAAGGCCGTCCATCTCGAAATTGTTTCGGATTTGACCACAGACGCCTTCCTTGCTACATTGAAGCGTTTTGTGGCTAGACGCGGGAAATGTGCTACTATATCATCAGATAATGCCAAAAACTTTATTGGAGCTAATCGAGAATTTAAAAGATTACATAATCTCTTAAAATTTCCCGAAGAAAAACTTTCTTCTGAAGGGATTTCTTGGAATTTCATGCCACCTAGAGCACCAAATTTTGGTGGACTTTGGGAAGCAGGAGTTAAATCATTCAAATTTTATTTAAAAAGAGCTGTAGGAAACCTAAAGATGACTTTAGAAGAATTCTCAACCATAATAACACAGATTGAAGGAATTCTGAATTCTAGACCAATCACTCCTTTGTCAGAAGATATTGACGACTTGGAAGTGCTTACTCCAGGCCATTTCTTGATTGGAAGACCCATTACTTCCATTTCTGAATTTAATTTGTTAGACAAGACAGAAAACACACTTTCTCGGTGGCAAAAAATTAACAAAAATAGTTCAACATATTTGGACAAAATGATCTCGCGATTATTTAAACAATTTACAGCAACGAAACAAATGGCAATTTCACAAAGATAACGTGAAATTAAATACAATGGTCCTAATAAAGGATGATAACCTTTCTGTAAATAAATGGAGCTTAGGTCGCATTACCAAGCTAGTTCCTGGTACGGATGGGAAGGTTCGCGTAGTGGAAATAAAAACTAATAAGGGCAATATTAAACGCAGCATTGGGAAGGTGTGTGTTCTGCCCTTGGACAATTAATATGTAATTTGTGAAATTGTTTCTTCCTTGATTTATGTAAAGCATTATTTGTTTATTATGTTTTATATCTTCTTTGATTTATGTGATTCTGTGTATTGATTGAATGTAATTCAATGGGGGGAGGATGTTCAGTCTGTAATTGTATCTATTTTTTGTCGCGAATGCCATCCGCCGACTGAGCACCTCCACCAACGTTTTGATGTAACCCTCCGTTTCAGTTGTTGTTGTAGCTTCCATCTTGGAACAGCGTGCGAATAGCACCATCTCGTAATAAAACCAATTTACATTCCAAAGGTCGCAACGTTTTAGTTAAACACGAACCAGCATTTGACAACGAACATTTGTAAAACAACACTACAGTGACTTCTTATTTATTTGACAAGTTTCACAGTGTTTCACATAATTTCGTATATCAATAATAATATTTATCTAGTAATATTGTAGTGATATTAATTTTAACATGGTAGCTACACCAGAATGGCCAAAATTTTCATGAGTTGTTTTCATTAATTTCTCTCTTTGAGCTTTGGGTACAATTATTTTAGCTAAACCTTGTCTTTTAACTACAAAAACACCATCTATCTTAAAACATTTAGGAGCTGATGTATTTTCTATATTTTGAAAATGACTTATTTCATTGATATGTAAAAAAGGTTCTGGGGGTTTATTAATTATATGATAAGCAATAGGGATTTCTTGTTAACATATCAGCTTCAATATTATATATATATATATATATATATATATATATATATATAGTGCTACCTTTCTAATATTTTATATCAAAATCATACATAGAAACTTTTAAAGACCATCTAAAAAGTCTACCCGTGGGATTTTTCAAATTTTTAAGCCGAACTAATGCATTATGATCGGTATGAACTGTGAAATGAGATCCATGAAGATAGTAATGGAATTTATCTAAACTATCAATTATAGCTAAGCATTCTAATTCAGTTATTGTATAATTAATTTCATAATTTCTCAGTCGTCTCGAATAGAATGCAATCGGATGTTGATTTCTATTGGGTTCTTGTTGTTTAAGGATACATGAGATCGCATTTTTCGATGCATCTACATAAAGATGACAGGGGTAATTTGGATTTAATATAGCTAAAATGGGCTTTGAAATTAAGCTATCTAAGTTTTTGAAAAGATTGTTGATATTCTGGGGTCCAATTCCAATTTCGATTCTTTTTAAGAAGATTATTTAAGGGCGTTCTTAATTTTGCATGAATTTATAACAGACATTAATACTACCACGAAATCTTTGTAAATCTTTTACATTTCTAGGGGGTAAAAGTTTTTTTTAATTATTTCGGCATTTGTATTATTTGGAGTGTATGATACTTGCTTTATTTCATATCCTAAGAAATCAATTGTATCTTTACCAAATTTACACTTTGAGAATTTTAATTTAATATTTTCTATTTCACAAATTTTAAAAAATTTCCTCTAAATGTTTTGCATGTTCTTCAATTGATTCCGAAAATACTATTATATCGTCAAATTAATTTAATGCAAATTTTATTTGGTATTTATTTAAAATCTGTCTAATAGCTCTTTGAAATATAGCTGGGGAATTTTTACATCCAAAAGGCAAACGATTAAATTGAAAAAGACCGTAATTTGATGTAAATGCAAGTTTTTCAGATTCATTAACATCTAATTTAATGTGCCAATAACCACTACAGAGGTCAATCATTGAGAAAAATTTTGCCCGTGTTAATTTGTCTAAAACTGCATCTATTCGGGGAATTGGTTCTGCATCTAATTTTGTGATAGCATTTAGCTTTCTGTAAACGATACATAATCGTGTACGAGCATTATCCTCTTTTTTAAAAGCCAATGTTATAGGGGCAGCGTAAGAAATATAAGATGGTTTAATTATTCCTGCTTTCAATAATGCATCTAATTGCTTTTTTATTTCCGTATCATCTTTAAAAGATGTCCTATATGGTCGATTTGCAATGAGTAATTCTGAGATAAGTATTATTTTAGAATTACTTTTTAATTCACCTACATCAAACTTATTTTTAGCAAAGACATGTTTATATTTATCAATAATCACATTAATAATATCATAATCACTGTTAGGAATTATTTCTATATTAAACATATTATCAGTTTTCTTAGTGATAATTTTATTATTACTAAATTTAAGAGTTTCATTTTCTTTAATATTTTTCTTAAGATTCATAATTTTTTAAAAATTTTTTTCCTCTTTGAAAAATTTTATAGTCACTAAAATTAATATTTAATTCAAAAATACTCATAGTTTTATTAGAAATTATTAAATATTTTAGTTCTACATTTACTATGAGGAATTTAATATTTTTAACAATTTCTCCTATTTTCAATTGTAAAGTAATTGCCTCAATCATCTTAATTTGTCCATTGATGGTGGCAATTTGTGTTTTGATATACTCCACATTGTGGTGTCCCTTGATTTGTGATATTATATTTTTTGGAAAAATGTTGACACTTGATCCTGTATCCAAGAGGACTTCAACTTGTTTGAAGTTGATTCTTCCCTTGATGATCATAAGTTCTCATGTTCGATGAGGTTGGATTATTTTATTGCTTTCTTGTGTTCTTTGACGGGGGTAGAAAGTTGAAGCATCCGGTCGCAAAACTGCTGGTCGTTGTAGCAATCGTTGGTTTCTCATATACATAGTCGGCCGCTAAAGAGAAAATGACGGGTGATGATAAGGTGATGGAAGCTGAGGAGAGTATACATTGTATCTTGAACCGGTTATGGTATCCGGAGGTTGAGATGGATCATTTCTCCAATTCCATCTTCCATACTGTTGTTTACGGGCAAATTGATTCGTATGGTGAGGTTTTCTTGTCACTGGATACTTTGGGTATATAACTTCATTCCTATTTGATTTTGATTTTTCTTGGATATCTAAAAAAGTTTTATTTTTTCCTTCAGTTCCTCTATGTTACTGCAGCTTTGTAACTGTATTTCTATGGATCTATTTTCCTTTAATCCTTTTATGATGTAATATTTTTCAGCTTCTTCCATGTTTATCCGGGATGCGATTTCTTTTATTCTGTAGAAATATTCTATGTTGGTCTCTTTTAAAGTTTTTCATGTTTTATATAATTGAAGATGAATCTCCGCTAGATTGACTTGTGATCCGAATTCACGTATTAAATTATTTTTCAGTTCGTAAAAACTTTTAGGGATCGATTGTGATTTGATGTAAGTCTTCACAGCACCATCTGCTAACTTGGTTATAATTAAGATTTTCTGTTTATCTGGTATATCGAAGGAATCGCACGTACTTTCAAAATTTCTAATGAATGTTTGGATGGGCATTTCCAGGTTATACTTTTGGAAAAAAGTCTGCAGATCTTCAAATTGAATATCATTTTTTATAATGGTTATAGGTTGTTTTAATATTTCTTCATCTGCATCTAAATTCTCTTCTTGCTTAATTTTATTTTCATTCTTTGCTTCAATTTTTGAAATATGAATTTCTGAAATTTTGTTAAGAGAAGACGATGATTCTAATTCTTCGGCGGTAAGAGCAATGTTCTTTCTGGGATTACTAGCGCGTTTCTTCTTTTTCCGTGCCGTGGATTAATTCCAAAAACCCTACGTCTTCAGCAAAGAGGCATACGGCGCAGTCGAAGTTCCACCAAATTCTCCATATCAGTCATTATGGGCATTGGCATTAGTTTTTATAATAAAATTATTTTATAAAAAAGATTAGTTTTTTACGTTAAGCTTTGAAATCCATTCGAAGATAAAAATCCTGCTGGCTTTAATTCTGACATGTTTTTTGAAGTCAGAATCAGACTTAGTTTTAAAAAGGATCTTTATTCGATGAAATCTGTACAAGCTCTAACGCTGAGTGGAGAGAGAAAAAGAACGCCACGGGGTGTTTTAAGTAGGTAACACTTAAGGGCAGTCGGAAACCTCTATACCGACAATGTTAAATTGGCTGTTTTCGAGGTACATTTTCTCAAAATCTGTTATATGTACATGCTTGAAATTTTTCATATAATTAAAATACACATTTTTCATTATACTCAAATGAGTTTTTAGTTAATTTTGAATTTTTTCATAATTTATAAAATATTTTAACAAACATAGTTTAAGTTAATCCGTTTTTCACATAAAAAAATTTGTAAAAAATAAATTTTAGGGTTTTTTACAAAAAGCTCATTTCAGTATATATTAGCCATCATTATAAATATATCATAAAAAATTTACATACCTGTGAACAGTAGTTTCTAAGAAAAAGAACATCGAACATCAAAAATTGACATTTTGAGAAAAATTGATTTTAACGTATAATTACTTTTTAATTAAAACATTCCAGCTCCATATTCTAAATCATCAGCATTTTTTAGTAGCTCATCATCTTCTTTCTTCCTTTTAAGTCTTTTTTCCTTCCTAACATCCTTTGTTTTTTGTAAACAAGAGTATTTTGCTCGTAACAGCCTCTGTTTGTCGAGGCACTCCATCGCCTGTACCGTGTAATCACCAGGCTCAATACACATTTTTCTCAAAATTTCTAGTTTTGATACATTCCCCATATTAAATGAGGAAACTGCATCATATGTACCCAGTGACAAAACTTCTAATTGTACAAATGTTTTCTTAGGTACACAAGACCATATTACATTATTTACACTTTCGTTAGGATTTTGCGTACCTCCATGTAAACACTTTTTTAACAATTCTGGATTAGCTAAATCCCTAAAAACAGGTCACATGGCCTCCACAACATCCACAGGTAAACTATTTTTGTGATGATAAGTCTCCCCAAGCAATTCTGCCTTTTTAAATTTGCACCACGTATCTGTATCAGAGGGACAAAATCCATGCTGAGGTTTTTCATCGGTTGATAGCTTGTGTAAAAATATTGCCCATATGGCTTGTTGCATGTCCTTCACGCTAGACAAATTTCTGCGGATAGCTAGACCATAATATGCTTGCAGACGGTTGATTTCTGCCTCTGTCAATCTATTTCTTCCGCATAAAGGCTTTCCGTCAGAAAGTTTTTGACCTCTCATCTTAGTTTTCAAGCGTCGAAGACGTGTCCCCATTCTTTTCATAACATGACCTATGCATTCTAATTTCTCGACAGAGCAATGGTCACCATATACTTTGTTCTCGACAATAGAAGTAAAAGCCTTGGAGTGCCCATCTCCTAAATATTTTGTGTACCGAACATTGTAGAGAGACTGGGAACGCTGAAAAATGGATAGAACTCCAGCTACTTCCATCTTACCGCTGTAGCCTTCAAAATTTCTCTTACAATTTTGAAGATGCTTGGTTTTGTTCGGACAAATACAATGTTTTGAAAAAACTTCGACATCTATAACTTTACCTGTATCAACACTTGTGACTGTCACCAAGCCATTCTTCGAAGAAAAACCACGCTTCTGCCAGCTACCATCAACAGCAACAGCAAGGTCCCTTTTCCATCATTTTCATCAACTGCTTCACGAACAGCTTCTGCCATACTGTGTGTTCACAGGTTTCTCTTGTTGCCTGCAGTAAAATGTGGTTGTACTTTGAGAATTTTGTGGGTGGGGGAAGATTCATGATACCGCAAAACATCCTAGCAGACTCAGCACCTTTACCTATGCATCGCATAGCATACACTAGCCGGGTATTCAGTTCATAATTCTCAGAACTATCGCATTTCTTGGAGTTAAAAAAAGTATAGTTATATTTACAAGAAGGACATTTTAAGTGAAACTTCACAGCTTCACCCCACAGTTACTTTCACTGAGGTGCAACCTGAGTCCTGTTTTTTCACACTTTATACATTTTACAGCTTCAAAAAACACACAAGCTAAAAGGTTAATGTCCACAATAACATTTCTGAAACCAGAAAAAAGCCTCATCCGAATATGAAATATCCATGTTTACAATTTTTTTCTCACTGGCAGATGGTTCAGTTTCATTAGTACAAAGCTTTGCACCATCAGCACAATTCTTTTCATCAGCAGAGTTCTTTGGAACAGTAGAATTGCTTTCACCACAACCATCATTACTTTTATTACATCTTCCTTTATTAAAAACTCCTCTTCGTTTCTTAAATACTTTAGTTGATGCTCTAGCCATGATAAAGTCGATATATTATAGCAATTTTTTTAAAATTTAAGCTTAATAATGTTAAAGAATAATTGCGAGTTCAACAATTACAACGCAGTTTTGAAAGTGTAAGCAAACATTGATTTGACCGTTAAAAATACAGTGAAGTTTCAAATGGGTTAGGAAATAAAATAATAAAAGGCTCAATTTATACAATAAAAGATAAATGTTTTGATTTATACCAGACGCTCAACTTTTAAGCCAAAACAAAAAACTTTGTTTACTTTTTCCCTTGTCAAATGGGCGTGGCCCAGTTTCAACGATTATTTAAAAATAGGTTTTTAGGGCTTCTAATTACCCTAGAGGTTAAAGTAAGGTATTTTTAGAAAGGTTAAAATCTGTACTATGTGAAAATGTAAAAATCTCAAATTGTCAAAAAAGTCAAATTTTACCTTTCCGACTGCCTTAAAACACAGATGCTCGCGGCTTTTATGATTGTACTTGAAAGTTAATGCTAACATATAGGGGCTATTAAATCTAACGATCTGGAATTAGACATGTTATTGGCTAGGCCATATGTTCGGAAGAAATAAATGGGTGATTAGTTTGATACTTGAAGATGAACTGAGAAAGATGAGTTAAGTGCTAGATAGGGAATTTAATTTTTAATCTAATTTAATTATCCTTATATATATATATATATATATATATATATATATATATATATATATATATATATATATGTGTGTGTGTGTGTGTGTGTGTGTGTGTACGTATGTATGTAATAATTCCTTCTATCCGTGACCAAATCCACTTTTCCCTGGGGTTTCAAAGCATTGAACCATTGTTGAATTTCCTTTTCCAAGTGCTTGGGTGCGGATAATTTGTCCACATTTTTTTCTATATGGGCCACAAGTTTATTATTGAGACGAATGTTGTTGGAAAGGAGGATGTAACGAATCCATTGGGATAGATGCGATTGTCATTGAGAAATGGGGATTTGTTCCAAGGGCAAACGCAAAGCTTTTAAATCTTCAGAAAACTGATTAGCAATGTCACTAAGCATGTCTTTGTTTAAAAGATATAACTTGACATGAAGAATGAAATGATCCAACTGACATTAAGCTTATAAATTATTTTTAAAAAATTTATTTTTTTTATTAAAAGTTATTACATTTATTTTATATACATTTTTTATATTAGCAATTCACTCAAGCTTGTGACAAATTTTTCTTTCTTTGTTTGAATTCCATTCTTAATGAAAAAGAGGCTGGGCTCCTCTTCAGTACCGTCCATTCCTTTCATGTAACTTTCAGACCCAATGAGAACGTTGGCTTTCAATGTCTTCAATTGCAATAATGGATAGCAACAGTATCCAGTTGCCAGCAGTTGGTCAAATGTTTTAGGATCCAACATCCACGATTTGTTTAGATAAGCATAATTGCAAACCAAGCGTATACTTTTTTCGCAGCTGTTGCCTACATCAAAGAGAAATCCATCGTTGGTTCGAATAAATGGACTGATTGTAAAATGCTCTTTCGCAGTAATAATACCATATATTTATACTTTGGTTCCAATTGGACAGTCCAAAATATTTGTGCCATTAAAATCCTTCTCAATGCAATTTGGTAGCAAAAACATGTACAAATGATCCTTCTCGTAAATAGGAAACAAGTTGAAGTGGAAGAATCAACTTTCAAAACTACATGCAACTCAAATAAATGCAAAGGAAACAGTGAGCAGCCAGTGTAGCCTTCAAGATGTTTTATTGCCACTTTTTTTTTAATGAAAATATATAAATTCGGATTTTTTTTTTTTTTGTTTTATTTTATGAAAATATATAAGTTCGTGTTTTTTTTAAATGAATATGTATAAGTTCGGTATTATTTTTTTTTGTAATGAATACATATAAGTTCGGGATTTTATTTTTAAATGAATATATATAAGTTCGGGATTTTTTTTTCTTTGAATGAATATATATGAGTTCGGGTTTTTTTTCCTACAGACTATTCCCAAGCTCAATATTCTTCCAGTTTACTTTTTGGATACTCATCATTTGCTTGGCATTCATCGACATGTGTATCGCAATTTTGTGGATAGTTGCATTTTGAATATTCCCCTTTTAACCGAATTGCATGTATGTGGAGATTCTTCCGCATAAGGTTACGTAACCAATAAGTGTATGCGAACCTAAGATGCATTTTTGTACCACCCCTTGACTCACGGTTTCGCGAGCAAACGTTTTGTCGCTTCCTACGTTTCCGATTCTTCGGGATGGATCCTGACACGGGAGGTTATGCAAACTCTGGTATTGTCTGGATTCGCATGCCAAGGTACTTATTTGGACGGACGATATTTTATGGAAAGTGGGGAAAAGACCGCATCCGGATTCAAAATTGGTGGGATATATACAATGGTATTCAGTCTGAAATCCTCAATCCGAAGGAAAATTCTTGTAGACTCTAAACAAATTAATAATGGGATTTAAAAAAAAAATCCGAACTTATATATATTGTTTGAAAAAAAATGGCAATAAAACATCTTGAAGGCTACACTGGCTGCTCACTGATTCCTTTGCATCTCTTTGAGTTGCATGTAGTTTTAAGAGTTGATTCTTCCATTTCAATATGTTTCCTATTTACGAGAAGGATCATTTGTACATGTTTTTGCAACCAAATTGCATTGTGAAGGATTTTACCCGCGCAAACATTTTGGACTGTCTAGTTGAGACCAAAGTATATGTACATGGTGTATATATGCATGGTGTATATAACCATGTGCATGGTACAGTCAGTCCATTTATTCGAACCAATGATGGATTTCTATTTGATGTAAGCAACAGCTGCCAAGAAAGTATGCGTTTGGTTTGGAATTATGCTTATCAAAACAAATCGTGGATATTGGATCCTAAAACATTTAACAAATTTTTGGCAACTGGATACTTGTTCTATCCATTTTTGCAATTGAAGACATTGAAAGCCAACATTTTCATTGGGTCTGAACACTACATGAAATGAATGGACGGTACTGAAGAAGAGCCCAGCCTCTTTTTCAACAAGAATGGAATTCGAACAAAGAAAGAAAGATTTGTCACAAGCTTGAGTGACTTGCTAATCTAAAAAATAATAATAATAATAATAATTTTTGGTTAAACATTTATAAGCTATCATCTTTCCCAAGCTCTAAACATTTTATAGCTCCAATTCACTATGTGCTTCCAACTTGCTCTCTATTCTGATGCCCCACTTCTGGGCGTATTGGTTGGCTCTGATAATGTTTTGTATTTGCGCATCATGGATTTAGCCTACCTCCTCGGTAGAAAGAATGGCACCACGTTTGCCAGACGTTATTCCAACTACATTGTCTTCGGAAAAGATGTGCTGCCTCTGACCCAACAATATAAATATACTCGATTAACTGAAATAGCTCGTTTGGTCACCGAGATACAGCCTATCGTATCCTGTGTCGTGAAGATTTTGAGCTGGCCGAAAGATTTTCAAACGTCATCGATTATGGCTGTGCCTACGTTCAAGGTAAGAGAACTTTTAATCTGTCATACAAGTCCTCTCCTAGATTGTTAGTGGTGAATACCCCCCTTCCCCATGAAAATACTGTCAAAGTTTCCCAATGGATTCGAGACTTTATTCTGGATGTGGACTTGCAACGAAAGCGGGCAAGTGAATTCTTCAGGGAACTCATTCCCTCTGTCAACCCAGAGATGTTGCCGGTATACGACAAAACTATGGAGGTCACTCGAGAAATTAATAGGGAAAATGTGGAGGCTACTCAAGAAATGGACGAGACTATGGTAGCCACTCGAGAAATTAATAAAGAAAATGTTGAGGCCTCTCGAGAAATGGACGAGACTATGGAGGTTGAAGAAAATCAAATGGCTGATGGGGGAAATAACATAGCTGTTGGTGAAGATCAAAATGACATGGTTGGTGGGGAAAATAGCATAGCTGCTGGTGAAGCTGAAAATGACATGGTTGGTGGAAAAAATATCATAGCTGCTGGTGAAGCTAAAAATGACATGTCTGGTGGGGAAAATGGCATAGCTGTTTATGAAGATCAAAATGACATGACTGGTGGGGAAAATGGCATAGCTGTTTATGAAGATCAAAATGACATGACTGCTGGGGAAAATGTCACGGGTTGGGAAAATTTATTTCAATTGATGAACGAGTCTACATTTAAAGGTTACTTCAATAATGAAACAGGATTTGGGTGAACGTTTTACACAGTTGCCTCAAATAATTCATATAACGAGATCATTAAACCCAAGGATTATGGTCGGGGTTCCTGATGAATAATTTAAAACAGTCCTCACAATATGGCATGAAAAGTTTTTTCCACCATATTCGCCAAGCTGAAAAAATAAAACCTAAACAACATATAAAATTTTTTTTTCTGCTGCGATGGTTTAAAGCCACAGTAGTTGAAGCCATAATCAAGTATCATGAACAGACAACTTTCTCCCTTCTGAATGAGTCTCTTTTTGCAAGAGATTGAATCGAACCATGACAATCCCCATCTGACTTTGAGAGTATTGTCACGCGCGTTTTGAGGCGCGTGTCTGAATCCTTCCATCTACCATGATACCATGTCTTGGAATTGTCTCGCCAAGCTCCCTATCTGATGGATTCCAATCTACACCAGGATTTGCTCAAAATCTGGACTCAACGTTCCAAAAATGCCATTTTGGACGAGCAACATTGCGTGGAACGTATTTTGGGTCGAGACAATGTGTGATACTCGGATTTGATCAAATTGATCAGCATTCTACACAAAATCAGCGATCCCAAAACAGTGTATGAATTCTTTGCCATGGATGGTTATCAGGGCGACGATCCCAACAAATATGTCGAATTGCTTCGCTACGATGCCGAAGATGCTCCCGGTAAACATGTCCGAGCCGTACGTCTGCTGTATCACCATGAGATGGTCAATACCCCTCAAGAGTGTCGATCATTTTTGGAAAGTATTTTCGATGTAACGTGCACCAACACCGAGTATAAAGACATGTACGTTGAATATGTACGAGGACAGGAGGCCGACATCGTAGAATAGCATCGAGAACAGCTGGATAAAAGAAAAAGAAGCGACCCGCTGAAGAGGACGCCAGGGATGCCAAGAAAATGACCACAGAGGATTGAAAACGCTTTTATGACTACTTAATCAATAGAACCGTGGACATTTAAACGCTTTTGTGGCTACTTAATCAATAGAACTGTGGACATTTAAACGATTTTGTGGCTAGAAATACTTAAACTCTTTTGTGGCTAGAAATATTTAAACGCTTTTGTGGCTTCTTTTAAACTCGTGGCTAGAAACAAGGTGGATAGATCATGGAAACTATGGAGTCCACGTCTTGGGCTGAATCTCCTTTGCAATTTATATCTCGTCGCCAACCAGGAGGATTGGCAACGTTGGCGGTGGACGAGCCTGAATGTGCAGTCGTCATGGACACACTCTAGTTTCGATACCCCCTCGTGGCTCAATGGGAAACGCGTGTGATGGCCGCCCTCGTCGAATGTAAAATTATGGACGTGTATGTGGCTGGTTTATTAATGTCTCTGAAAAGAATTGCCCCCGAAGAGATGAACGTGTATTTGGATCCAGAACTGAATAAATTGAAATATCCTTGCAAAAAGTGTCACAGAAAAAGCTGCGCCGTCATCAAAGCCTATTTGCTGTGGAGACGATTGACTAAACGAGAACCATGTAATCTCATGCAAGGACAAAATGACTCTTGATACCATTTGGAAAATAATAAAGTTATTGATACTTCTGTGTGAAAATATATTTAAAAAAATTATTCTATACAAGTGAGTAAAAAAATTTTTTTTTATATAGTTTGTAGTTTAAAGATTGACCCTCAACTCTCTTTGTGTCATTACAACTTTTATTCTCAAGCCCTCATCTGACCATGGATCCCTGGTACCAGAGGCTGTGGAAATCTATTACGAGGATATTTGGCATTGGAGAAAAGGAGACCTTCACCCATGTCGACATGATTGAGTGTATGGACGGTAAACCCTTGTCTGACAAATCTATTCAAGATTGTTTGTTCAATAATCCACCATCCCTTCCTGAAAAGACCTTACCTGGGCCCATTGAAAGTATGAATGAGAAACTTGTCTTTTTGCAACTGCCCTCCGAAAAACGAATTTTGTTTGAGCATTACTGGATGTCGTTTAATTGCACTCCAGATAATGAAGAATCAGTGAAAGATTCCATAGATTCGGCCAAAAAAGAACCAGAGAGTGTTTTGAAACATATGCACGTAAACGGAATGAACAATCAAAATGTGCCGAGGGTACAATATGGATTTCATAATTGGTGCATGGTTTTGAAACTACCATAAAATTTGGAAAATAAATTTACTCTGTAATAAAGAAAAAATGATGTAGAAAGAAGTAACAAATAAATTGCACATGACACAATAAATTATTTAATTAAAAAAATTTTTTTTACAGTTTTATAAGCTACTAGCATATTTCATTTTTGAGCTGTTTCAACGGTACAGTTTGCTCTTAACCAATTTTAACAGTATCATGCATCCAGTATATCATTTGGAAACTCAATATTTGCTTGTCATCCATCGACAAATGTATCGCCTATAGCAGGAAAAATTCAATTGTAAATAAAGAATAAGAAACAAATAAATTTTGTGTGAAATATTTTGTAAATGAAAAAGTAAAAGGACAGTCAAAACTGTCCTTTACAAGTTAAAAAAAAAGTTTTTTAGTATGGTTTTATAAGCTCACTGCTGCTTAGAGTTGTAAAAGAAAAACAAGTTTTTTTTTAGTATGGTTTTATAAGCTCACTGCTGCTTAGAGTTGTCAACTTCAGTTGGTTTGCTACGACATATTATTTTATTGTCAGCTTTAGTGCTTCAACAGATTATTTTGTTGTCAACTTTAGTTGGTTTGTCAGTTTGCAGAGATGATTCCCATTCTCAGGAAATTAAATGATCCATTTTATATGGTCATAGTCCATTACAAAACCTTTCCTGATATTCTGACCCAGTACGTTCTCAATTGTCATGAGGGCACTCGAATTGAAATGGAAGGTTTTAATTGGAACGATGGTTTTGTGGTGGTCGAGTTTACAAGGACTCAGAGTGGATTCCTGTATAATATGGAATTTGAATATGAATACAATGAATATGGACGTGCTTTCATGTCCAAATACGTCTCGGAAGAGAATGGATAGACCCTGACACCCGATTCTTGGTTCGATATGGTGATTAATTCATTTTTTCGTAACTTTCCCATTTTAAAAGTGCATATGCAAAACGTGAGTGTTCACATTTGGGCCACTCGTTTGGACGACGAGAGATTGGTTCATCCGGAACATTTTCCAACCGTGGCCTATCTGGAAATGAAACGTGTACGGAACCCCCGGTCCGAGGGTAAAAGGATCTTTAGAAATTTGATGGACTTTCCACCCTTGGATAATATAGAAGTGGCTTCAGATATGGTGGATGCTTCTTCCGATACCTCAGATAATATGCAGATGTCTTTTGAGGCTTCAGATAATACGACCTCAGATGAGGTGGACGATTCTTCAAATAAGGCAAATAATGAGGTTTTAGATAGCATGTCTTCAAATAATGTAGATAACAAGACCTCAAATAACATAGAGGTGGACATTTTACATGCTTCAGATAACATGGATGATTCTTCAAGTGATGGGGTTTTAGATTCCTTTAACTAACGTACAGGCATCTTCAGATATTTTACATGCAGATAACATGGAATTGGATAACATGCAGAGCTCCTCAGATAATGTGGCCTCAGATAACATGCAGAGTTCCTTAGATAATGGGGCTTCAGATAACATGGCTTCAGATACCCTGACCTCAGATAACGTGGCTTCAGATACCATGACCTCAGATAATGTGAATTCAGATACCATGACCTGAGATAATGTGGATTCAGATAGCCTACATGGGACATCAGATAACATGGCTTCAGATACCATGGCACAGATCAAAGATGAAACAAATTTGTATAAAAGAAAACTTATATGGGTTGGGAGAAACATGCCCTCAAAGATTAGGGTGGTGCCCCCAGTTCGCATCGACATGGCTAAAAAGAAGCTTATTTGGGTAAAGAGGAAACTGCAAATGATCAAGAACAAATGAAAATTTTGCTTTTTCCAGGGATGTTAATTTGTTTATTTCCTATGGCATGGACTGCAAAAGAAACCTTTTTTCATGTTTCACAGTTGTCTCCATAAGTATATGTTAAAATGCAATTGTCACTGTTACTCTTGAAAAAATGTACATCACACAGATATTGAAATATTTGTAAAAAAAAAAATTTTTTTTTGTATGGGCTTATAAGCCTTTATTGCTTTTTAATTTTGTGCAAGCTATAGATATTTTCTCTAGAGTTTGTTTTGGCTCGTGCAGTTTTCCTCAACCATATAAATTTCTTTGGCTCTTTTGCCTCCTCTGGAAACCTGCAACATGTCTCCATTGAATTATAAAAAGCTTATGCATTATGAAGAGAATCATCTACTCTCCTTTCCAGATAGTTTTTTGGAGCAATTGCAAAGAATTGGCCAAGAGAGGTTTTTTCCCATACACAAACACCCAAGAGAATTGAATGTGCTTATTGTGGCGAACGTTTTTACTACTTTAAATACAATCGGCAAGATCCCTTTTATCCGCCAGCCTGCTGTGGGAAATGGAAACTACACCTCTCGGATCCTTCCCACGAGCTCAAATCTCCTCGACCCCTAACGGTTGTACAACTTAATCTTCGAAAATGTTATGTAGCCGCCTTTCCGCAACTGAAATCCGAAGAAGCTCGGTATTCCACGTTTGGTGGTTGGCCTCGACTGCACGTCAAAGTGCGCGAATTGGTCGAGGCTGGATTGTTTTATTTAAAAGAAGAAGATTATGTGCAATGTTATTGGTGTGCTGAAACGTTTGGCAATTGGAATAATGGGTTGGATCCCGTGTTGGAACACAAGTTGCGCTACAAACAATGTGGATGTTTAACAGATCCTTTGTATAAGAGAGAAATACGTTTCAGACTGAAATATTTTGGAACATCTGTTTTGAAACCATCTTGTGAATGTGTGAAGTGTAAAATTTGCTTGGAACGAGCCGCATGCTGGGCCAAACTTCCTTGTGGACATTTGGTATCGTGCGACCAATGTGTGGTTCCAGAAAGGTGTGCTCTGTGTCGTGGACCCGTAGAATCGAGAGTCAAAATTTATATATGATGCCCAGGAGGTTTGGGAGGGCTCACATGAATTATTTTATCAAGGAGACTGACCCAGGAAGGATTTTGTTGATTACGTAGAAAAGACAAGTAACCAAATATTTGCTTACCACGGAAAGATTTTGCTGGGAAGCTAAGTGAAGCATTTTTACCCAGGAAGGATTTTGTTGATAACCAAGAAGAGACAAGGTGTAAAGACAAGTAACCAAATATGTGTTTATCCAGGAAAGATTTTGTTGGGAGCCAGACAAGGTGTAAAGCAAATATTTGAGTACCAAGATCTTGTTGGGGAGGTAAGTAAATAAATATAAATTTATCCAGTTGAATGTAATCTGTGTAAAAAGTGGATTGTATTAAGAAATAGAGAAAATTGTGTTGAGAAGAGTTTGCTGTGACATGTCAATAATAAACAAATATTTTTTGTTGTTGAAAATTTTTGTAAATGAAAAGTTAAAACTGTACCCTACAAGTAAAAAAAAAATTTTTAATATTATGAAGCTCTTAAGGTATGTGACTACCTTCGGAGCACTTTTTTGAAATATATAAAATTTCAATTAAATAAACATTTTTTATTTGAAATGGGACATAAAAGTAAGAATTCCAATACAGTTCTTACAAAGTTAAAATTAATTTTGGAAATATTGGGAATTTTGAGTGAAATTTTAGTGAAAAATTGCAATTGCGGTAAGGATTGTATTGAAAATTCTAATTAATATATTCTTATAATATTTATACAGTACATAAATGATATCATTATCTGTGTTGATAGCTATAAAATTTGTAAATACGTCTGAAAGTTTTTTAAATATGTCAATTTTTATGCAAAAACTCAATTTTTTACAAAACACTAATGTTATTTTCTCACAAAAAGTGCAATAAAATAAATAAATATATACACAGAGATTAGATTATAGTCTAGAATACAGATAACTCTAAATACAACATTTTCTGAAAATTTCAAGTCAATATCTTAAAAAGAAATTTCGTAGTGAACTGTACCGTGAAGAAAAAAATTGAAAAACTTAGTTTTTCAGGAAATGCATTTAAAGATTTTAATACTACATGAAAAAATTTCTACTAATTTTACACCTTTTAAACTCACTATATTTATAGCTCAAGCTCTTTTTAGCTTCATGTAAAACTGATTTGACCTTTATTTTACCCTTTTGTTGTTTTCTGGAGCGTTTTGTAGACTATAACAATTTTTTGTTTTTAGCGAAATTTTGGTGAAAAATTGCAGTTACGACAAATCTTGTACACAAAATTCTAATAAATGTATTCAAATAATATTTATAGAGTGCATAAACAACATCTTTAACTGTGATAGGAATTAAAAAGATTTGTAATGCTTTTGAAAGTTTTTTAAATATGCCAAATTTTATGCAAAAACTCAAATTTTTTAAAAATTAATGCTTTTTCTTTCATAAAAAAGCAATAAAGTACATAAATATATACACAGAGATTAGATTTTGTTTCATAACACAGATATAACTACATAAAACATGTTCTGAAAATTTAGATTTAGTATCTTAAAAATATTTTGTGTAGTGAGCTTTTTATCGTGAATAAAAATATTTAATAACAGTTTCTCGTAAAACACATTTAATAATTTTAACTCAAAATAATTACTTTTCTACTCACTAAACATTTTCAAAACTCCCCATATTTATAGCTTAAGCCCTTTTTAGCTTCATTTTTAGCTAATTTGGACTTTTTTTTGGCTTTTGTTTTTTTCTGGAGAGTTTTGTTGAGGGTAATGACTGGCGTTTCGATTTTTGAATTCTCTCCTTGTCAATTCCCATATAGTTTTTAAGTGTCGTTGGATCAATTCCTATACCTAAATAATTAAATACAGGCAATAGCCCTAAATAACCCGAATTATATAAGCCATGTATGAACCATGTATGAACCCAAAAACAAAGTTTTTTTATGAACAAAAATTTCTTTCTGCAAAACAGACCACAATACATTATTAAAGCTTTCATTATTATTTTGAGTCTTGCCATGGAGGCATTTTTTTAGTAACTCCTTATCACAGAGTGCTAAATAAGTAGGCTTTATCACTTTAATCACTGAATTTGAAAGGCCTGTTGGTTTGTCCACATATACTTTACCATCACGTAATGCTTGTTTATATTTGCACCAGCTGTCTCTCCCTGTTGGACATTGCCCATGCATGGGATTTTGATTGCTGGAGCAGCAGTGAAAGAAGGCAGCTATTACAGCAGATTGCATTTTTTCGAGGCATCCAACATTGCTGCGGATAGCAATCCCATAATAGTTCTGCAGTTTATCGATAAATTTATCAGTTAATTTCCCCTTCCCACCAAGTCCTTTGGTGTTCTTTTTTAGTTTCCTTAAACGTGAGCCTACTTTTTTTGTATATGTCCTATACATTCAAGTTTTGTGACACTGTTTTCACCATATATATCCTTCACTTGTAAAAAGCCCTTGGAATCACCATCACCATAGTACTCTGTGTATTGCAGGTCTCGTTTGATTAGTGACCTTTCAAAAATTCTAAAAGCTCCAACAGCTTACATGTTTCCAGAGGACCATTTATAATTTGAACATACATGCTCACGGTTTCACATTCTCAATTCACACATTTTACACAATACTGAGTTATTACTTCCAGATCTAAAATTTTTCCCGTATCAATGGAAATAACTGAAACGCAGCCATTAAGTGACATATGGCCTCTCCGCTGTCATGTGCCATCTACCGAAACACCACAAGTTGTACTTTTTTTAAATTTTGCACTTCTTTAGATGCAGCTTTCATATTTTCTTCAGAACATAACTGTACTGCTTCCAAAAGTTTGAGTTCATGAGCTCTGAAGGTATTTTTAGAAATGCATGGAAAATTTAAAGTGCATAACAACTTTTTACCAGCTGTGAATCCTCTGCCAATCAATCTCAATCCAAATACCAATAAAGTATTGAGAGAGAATTTCTTATTTTCTTTAGGAGTCGAAGTAAAGCCAGTCATGAACCCACAACTGCAAGCCACAAACAAATTAGAGCAAAGTCCTTCCTTAGAATCTTCTGCCAGTTTCAATCCAGTTGCATAACATTCCGGACAACACAAGATTGAAATAATTCCCATCAAAGCTTGGAAATTAATAATTCTATTCCCTGTAGAACCATGAAATTCAGGTTCAGGCACATCAAAAGTGTCAAAAGTGCTCAATTTCGCTTCACTTGCAGACGTATTATTACTGTTAAGTGCTAACTTGGTAAACCTCTCTATTACCATAAAACTTTCTCTTTCTAGATACTTTCGATCTAGCTTTCGGCCTTTTAAATTACTCACAATCAAATAAAACGTTAAAATTAAATGAAAATGAATGAATTAACTGAAAAATTATCAAAAGTAAGTAATAATTAAGAAGAACGCTTTAGAATGAACAATGTAAATAAACTATAAACGATATTATTATTGCCATTCAGTAAAACAAGCTTGAATTAAAAAAAACAGTTGCCAGATTAAAAAAATAAGCAACGGATACTTAATAAATAAGTAAAGGATACGTTGATCTATATGTACCATAAATATTAGATATTTATATTGCTTAAAAGTCACGAAAAAGACGTTCAAACTTTTTGTTTACCTTTTTATGTCTCTTTAAACACCCATTTCCGGTTTATTAAATAAGCTATAACTTAGCTTCTAAATATCGTAGGTACTAAAATAAAAGTATTTTTGGAATCTTAAGTGTATAGGCTATAATATAAAAACCATAAAAAAATTTCCATTTGGTTTTCGCAATAATAAAGGCTTTCCATCCCACTGCAAATAATATTCCTTTCCTTTGGCGTCTCGTGGATATCTCTCCGTGCCATTGGATGTTTTAGCAAGTCGAAATTTTCCTTCATCCTGTATTATGATGGATTTTCCCTGATAAAGAGGAAACATTTCGTTTCCTTGAAAATCTCTGGCATAATATTCTTCATTGTTTTTGTTTCTTGCAAAAGGTTTTTCCGAATTTGGGTACAATTGATTACCGTCTTTATCCCTAGCATAGCGCTCACCCGAATGATTCTTGACAAACGGTTTCTTTCTTTTGGAGTAATATTCGCTTCCATTTCTACGCCTGGGATAATTTTCTTCCATCATGTCAGTGGAAAAATATTCTTTTTCAATCTTGTCTTTTAACGATTGTCCAGTGCAAAAAAACACCTGAACAAGTGATTGAACTGCTCAAAGCGTGGCGTAAAGATCACCCTTTTGCTGACAAGTGTTCAATGTGTAAGACACTTTTACCCCCTATTCCTTACACCTTGTGCTGTGGACATTTTTATTACAACAATCAATTTAAAACGTATCCTGTTCAATATTTTGCCGTACAAACCCCTAAATATACGTTTGAACTACCCATTTTGAAACGTTTAAAGGCTCAAGCCAAATTAAAACAGGATCAAGATTTTTTAGTGTTACCTGATCCCATTTTTGACAAGTGGTGTCTACCTTGGTGTATGAAAAGATTATGAAGTTTGTGCAAGGCTTACCCATTACCAGTCGAACTAAAACTTTTCAATCTCCAAGCAAAGTGGGTTTATTTTACAAAAAAATTTTGGAAGCCCCTCTGAATTATGGGAGCTTACAGCGTCGGTCGTGTGGAAAATCCACCTTGATTCGACAAGTGGCGTTTGGGAAAAGGTGCATCTTATCCATCTTATTGTGCCGGATGCCAGTTTACGCCTCAATAAAATCCAACTTCCAGCCCACGTGGTGAAAAAATTAAATATCCAAAATCAATGGATTATTTTGAATAGGATGCTCTCTTTACAACCGGGAAATTTTATTGCTCTAAAAGTCAGCTCCTCTGGTTGGGAATATGATTGTTTTGGTATTCTTTTAGAAGTGGTGCAAGACATGAACGTTGATTTTGATGGGGATAAATGCAATTTGTATTTGGTACAGAATGTGCTGTCTCAAGCAAAATGTGCCACCATTTTGAATCTAGAGTTTCAATTGGGGTGTTTTGTCATGCAAGGACCGAAACTGACTCCGAATCAAGACATGTTGGTCGCGTATTTTGCCAAATTTAAAGATATTAATTTTTTACCTTATAAACAGAGGGATTTAAGCAAAACGTTTCAAGTCTTGTATGATTGTTATGGTTATCAACAAACCTTGGAGTACATTGATCAAATGAGGCAATTTTACTTGGATGTTTTGCAAAGACAAATGTGTTTTGCGTTGACTTTGCAAGAAATGAAAACCTTGTATGAATGGGGACGCGAGTCTTTGGAAGTGTTTCAACAAAAGGCCGAGACGAGTAGTGGAAGAAGAGTAGTGACCCAAGTGTTGTCGGGAGCCAAATGTAGTTTTGAGCACTTGTATCAAATATTTGGATCCATCGGGTACCAAAACGACGTTTTTGTAAAACATTCGTTTTGGGAAGGATTAAGAGCCAATGAGGCCGTAGTGCATGCCAAAACGGCTACCGAGGCACTGAGTAACACATACAAGATTTGGGAACCTGGATATAGTTATTATAAAATGGTATACAATTTACAAGGACTATATGTGGATTACAAAGGACGTTTAATGGATGGGGAGACGGTGATTGAAAATGATGTATTGAATGTATTTCATTATACAGATGTCATGTCTGAGGAAGGGTTTCAGCATCTATTGGACACGACATTACAATAAAGAAAGAATGGAATCACAAGGAGACGATACGATGGTCCACTTGTGGCTAGATCTGATATACCAGCAGATCCATTGGAGCGACGAACGGATATTAAGCCTAGGATGGCAACTTTGGGACAGGTGTTGTTTTCAAATGCAAAGCAATTGTTGATAAATATTTTTAGTATGGTGAAAAGAATGTTGTGGTAAAAAATTTTTTTAAGGTTACATTTTAAGTATGCTGTGTGCTATCAGCAAAAATGTTTGCAAGAAATAAATAGTCAAGAACGTAGCTTCACAATGTTACCACTTGCTTTGTTGAAATGGAAAAGTCGAGACGTATCACCCAAGAGCCATAGTTTATTGGTTGATTTTAATCAAATCCATGTGCGCAACTTGTTTTTATTTTGTTTTGCACTCAGCATTTCTCGTCAATATTTTGGTGAAAACATCAACTGTCAAATTGATGGTCACAGAGTGAGTCAGTCGTTTTTGGACACTAAATGTTTCATCAATGGTACTTTGACCAATTTTTCTGGAGTGCAGGAGCCCATTCTTCCCGTCTTGTATCACGACTATTACCAATGGGTATCCATTGTGCTGCTGTTGCAAGCCATTTCCTTTCATTTACCCTTTCGACTTTGGTCCAAAAACATTCATTCTTATGTGCAAGAGTTGACCATTCAGAAATATGAAAAATCCGAATGTGATCGAGTGTTTAATGTCATTATATCCTCTAAGGGCAATGGTATCTTTTGGAAAACATGGACATTGGAATGTTTTTACGCTGCACAACTCATCTGCCAGATATTTCTGTTAAATTTGTTTTTCCATCGTGTTTGGTCCTTATCCAGCTGGTCATGGTCTGCCATTCCCATTTTGTTTCCAGAAATGGGAACTTGTATGTATGACTATTTTTCGGGTGGAGGAGAAACTGCTGGAAGATTTCGGTGTTTACTACCCCTGAATAGAGTTTACAGAAAAGAATTTTTTGTGATTTATGGTTTGTTTGCAATTTTACTAGTGCTGCATAAGTTATTTTTTCTGTATCGATTGCTCTTGACCATACGAATAGGTCCAAAATGGATCAACATGTGGTGGAGTTTGCAAATTGCTCAAGACGTGGCAAACAGTTGGCATGGCAAACAAACATTGAATAGAAAATGGAGACGTCTCACAGATAAAACTGAATCTCTTGAAAGTGACTATGTTAGTATGGAGTTGCAAAAAGTAGAATGCAATGAAAAATAGAATACAAAAAAAAAAACACTCACTTTTTTTTTAAAGAATAAATTGTTTAAATGTTAGTGAGTACATGTCTCTTTCATACTGTGAGTCAAGTCTGCATTGTGTGATGGATCAAATTGAATCTCAACACAATGAGGAGATGCTTTCATTGGAATCACCACCTAGTCCAAGTTTATTGGCTTCAAATGGTCTTTTGTTTAATACCCTTTCTTCCAATGTATTGCCTCTGCCAGCCTGTATTTTAACCTGCCCAACTGTATTGTCTCTATCTATGTAATCTGTATTGTCAATGTAACATGTAAACCTGAATAAACTTTGATGTTTAACATTTGAAAGGTCAGAGTTGTGCGTCTCTCAATATTGTTATACTAAAAAAATTTTTTTTAATAGTATAAAAGGAATTGTAGAGCAGCACATCTTAGCATAGATATGTGGTTCCAGTTGGCTCTCCATGCTTCAGTCCCTCCAGTCCAAATCTTGATTGGGGTGGATGGTAAACTGTACTTTCGCCTTTTGGATCTCTTTCAATTGTTGCAGATTAAAAATGTTACCAAGCATTCTCACGTCTTTCCTTGTAAAAATGTGCTTCCTTCTCATAGACTCTCTCTCTCTCTCTCTCTCTTTGTCCCAAGACTATTCAAAATACCCGTGTTGTGGATATCGAAGGACTCTTTTCAATTTTGCATGCTGAAAATTTCGTGATGAAAGATTTGTTTTTAAAGGCCCACACCATGGGCTATGCTCATCAGACGGGTATACGAAAGATTACGGACAAGTTTAAAAATGGCCCTAAATTAACTCTGATGGACACTCGTGACCATAAAAGTGTGTTTATTCCCGAGTGGATTCATCGTTTTAAACTGGATGTGAAAAAGGTTCGTCGAGAAGAAGTCAAATCTCAAAAGCCCATTCAAATGAAAGCTCCCATATCAACAGACTACCCCAGTGAATGCATTTTTGACTGGATTGAATCCGATCTTCACAATGTATCCCAACCCGTGATTGAAATCATCATTCCTATGTAGGATTGCTTACCAGATAAAACGTCTCACCATGGAATCTAAAGAAACATTTTCTCCGGAGCACAATGACTCTGTTGAAAAGAACGCGCCTTCCCATGGAACCTGTTGCAGTTTCCCCAAGGAATCTAATGAAACAACTTGCAATATTCCAAGGAATATGATGAAACAATAAACACCCAGTGTTGAAATCATCCAGAGTCTGAATAAACTGACTGAACCAAAAGTAAAAATATTTGTTGTCTCTCGAAAGTTGGCAAGAGAATTAATTATTCTATGTTGCTGTGCAAAACTTTTGTCAAAACACCATATGAAAACCAGATGACAAACCACTACGTAGATTGCACCTATAGCAGTAAAAATGTCAATAGTAAATAAAGAGTAAGAAACAAAAAAAATTTGTGTGTGTGGAAATTTTTGTAAATGAAAAAGTAAAAGGACAGTCAAAACTGTCCTCTACAAGTAAAAAAAAATTTTTTTTCTTGTAGAGGAGGATAAATACTTTGCCGTCCTGAGAGTTTCAATTGCATCATGATTGAGATTTACAAATCACACGGAGGGTACTTCATCATTGTTCCCAAGGTAGCATTTCCCGCCTTTGTGGAAAATTATGTTTTACCTTGTCGAGTTGGAACTCATCTGGAATTTCATGGATTTCCACTTGCATTTTTTACCGATGCACCCGGTGTTCTCAATGTCCAATTTCAACGTACCGAAGCTGGATTCGTTTACAAACAGAACCATCCTTTAATCACTTCCCATTTAACGGAGGATGGCATTGTGCCCATTGAGGATATGCGGGACTATATCCTGCATGAATTCATCTCTCATTATCCTGAATTGACCATGAAATATTAAGACACCATCCTTTATGTTTGGCCCTACACTCAAACATTTTGGACCATGAAACGAAGAAATCCAAACCATTGGAAATTGGATTCCTATCTGCAAATAAAGCCTTTGAGATATTCTCCATGTCAGGACAAAAAAATCTTTACCAGGTTACATGAACTGTTGGGGGAAGAGGATTGGGTTCAAGAGATGCTGAAAAATGGCAGTGGTGAACCTTTTGATTGACCATGAAATCCTTTCATTTTGAAAACAATGTCCCGTGCCCTTCCAAATTACAGCCTGCCGTACGACAAAGGGTTACAAATGGTTTCCTGAATAAAGTCATGATTGAAATTTACAAATCAAGTCAAAATTATTATTACATTTATGTTCCGAAC